>JAVQIZ010174759.1:2500-12879 GCA_036023535.2 Galaxias brevipinnis | reverse complement strand
TTGATGTATATTGTCAGCTTTGTTTTAGTTTTTTAATAATTTAATTGTAGCATAATGAAATCAGTTTAAATGGTAATTGAAAATGATTATAGGCCTATTTGCGCAATAGATTAAACGCTTTCGCTTGTGCATATAGCTATTATCGTAATTAGGCTATATCAATTGATTAAAAAAGTAGTAAACTAAAACGAAACAATCTCAATATTTTACTTACTTGTGTCTTGATTGTCCAGCTCCGCCTCCAGTTTAGGGTCTGTGAGATGGCACAGTCCAGGATTGGTGTACATATCTGGGGACAGACTGGCCTCGCCGTGTCTGTCCTGCACCGCCAAGGCACCGAGGTAGGCCAAGTTATCCTCTCCGTCAGAGAACGATGCACCGTCTCCAGCAGCTACCAACATACAAGACGGAGCAGTTTGAAAATGCAGTTGTTGTTGCTGTTGATTATGTTTTGAGGGTGACACTTGGAGTAAATGCTGTTGCTGATGGTCCACGTGCCCTGAGTGATGTTGAGATTGCTGTTGTTGTTGCTGCTCGAGCTTCAGAATATCTTTGACTGAGAACGGTGTTGAGGTGAGCGGGCTAGGAAGCATTATGCCTTCAAGGTCCTGCTCGCCCGCATTTAGGAAATGTATCCCCCTGAGTAGCATACACTTCTTTTGCCGTCCCCACGGGGAATAATTAATGTACAGATCCGAGTTGTGTTATCGGCATAAGCTTTTAGGCATCCAAATTAATCCCCCTGCAAAGACACTTTTACGCATATATAGCCTACCCTCTTTTGTGGAGCTGGGGTAGGCTAGCTCGATGATTGTCCATGCAGGCCAGCGCGCCTCCTTATGACACTTGAAATGTGTGTTACTAGAGTTGGAGTAGGGCGAAGCCCCTTTTCTCTTTCAGTGATGTCACTAAGTCCATGGGCGGGATACTGGGGGAAAAGGCTTGCCAGCGCAGTGCGTGTTTTAGGAAGGGGAGGGATAACCCGCCTCTCTCTTGACTCATTATGCCCTCGTTTAGTTTTCCATTCGCCGATTAAAAAAACACAAGTTCACAATATTGCCAAATTCTAAATTATCAGGGGAGACACCGAACATTTGCCAAATTTGCTTTTTTTTTCTTTTTCCGCGCAGCCAAACATGTTTTGTAGCCTATAGGGTTATTTTTTGTTAAACTGTTGTTAGATGTGCTTGGCATGCATGCGTAAACTGCCCAATGCAAGAATACTGGGAAAAGGAAGGACAACGATACACGCCTGACTGTTTCAGCGCCTCATGCCAAGGTCAAGTACCCCGCGGTGGACTTTAGGACCCTCAGGAGTTACTGCTTTTGCCCTCATGTTTTATAAATATTTAGATTAGCCACAATGATGACCTTGACGCACAATGTTGTTAAATTTGGGAAATTATTATAAACTATGTATATGTGTGATTGTATAGTTGCCTGTTGGTATGTGTGCTCCTTATCAGGGTGTATTAATATACCACGTTGAAATGATAAGCCGCGGGCCCCTGGGGCAATTAAAATTCCTACAGGAAAACTGATTGACGTTTTTAGCCAATACAATCTGCTCCGTATCAGCTCCTCTTTCCGTTTTAGAGAGACCCCTCCGCTCCTGTCACCTCGCGCCTGGCTCTCTGGTGCTCTCTCACTCAGCCCAACACACCTCCAATAGACCCATGCGCGGGTTTTTCTGCACTGGACACGAGACAGAGACAGTTTAAGGCCTGAATAGATTTGGAAAACTTTTCTGTTTGGCTGCACTAATTAGGTATAGAAAAGAAAGCGAGACAGAGAGAGAGAGAGAGATAGAGAGAGATATTGATAGATAAAGAAAAGGCATAGAGAGACATGGCGCGTGTGTGTGTATATGTGTCTTTGTTGGGGTTTGGGGGTGCGGGTTAAAAGGCAAACCTCTTAATGTGATTGGCAAGGGCGCAGGACAAATGGGACATTTGAAAGACTGGAGCATAAAGCTATTACCTATAATGACCTGATGGAACATCCTTCGCGCATGACAAACTAAATGAATACGACAAAAATAGAAAGATATATGCATCCTGAAAGGTCCAAGCAGACACGACGGCGCTCGCTCTGATTCGTGGTATATCATCATGGTCGTGTCCTCGCCTATTTCAGGGCACTCGTAAAACTGTGCCAAACAAGTGCCAAACAAGGGTAACGGTCTGTGGTGTTTAGACTGGCAAACGGGACTCGGGCCATCTTGTCCATTTTGTTTAAATAAGCATTAAATCCAAAGACGCCAACTTAAGCGCACTTGGGAAAATGCGTGCGTTAAGAGAGGTCAGAACGAGTAGGCGTATAGGCCTATAGCTATATTAACAAAAAGTATATGAGGAAATATGATCAGGATAATTTAGGTTTATTATTCGAAGTGTACAGAACTTTACTGCATGTCTCATTCCCTTCACGGATTGATTCGTTTCAGTGTAATTTATTTGATAGCTCATTCTACCTCAATCTTGGGGTTTTATGTGTGGATTAGCGGTTTTTCTTTTTTACTTCGGTAAACTTCTGTATTTTTTTGTCGTTTTGTTTTGCGTTGAATAAATTGCTGACTATAGTAATAACTCATTTTAAATGGTGGCATAAATCATATAGTGAAAATACATAAATATTTCTGCAGTAGGCCCATAACAACTATTGCCGAAGAAAGTTTAGAAATATATTTTTTATTTTATTACTTGATGTTAGGACAACTATATTTCGGCTACTTAATGCAGCAGATAACACACTCTCATGTTGCAGATGATTAATATGGCCTTATCTTAACACCAAGGATTTGTTACCGATGAAATTTAATCACTTCATTTAAAACCAGTCTTTCATTCCAAACAGCGAAACCCACTGAGATCCAGAATGTTGTTGGAGATAATGCAGTCTTGATTTGTTCTCACCTCATTGTATAGTATCTCAGCAAAGAGCCCTGTATGTAGACCATAATTTAAGCCTATTTAATTAAAGCCAGATTGAGCTCGCTCTCACGGAAAATCAAAAGGTTAATCATTAGTCATTACGTTTTCTCTTCTTAAGTTACTCAGTTAGTTGATATACAATGGATCAAATAAGGTCTGAATAAGAAAAATGTGAATGTTTAAATTAACTTCGTTCGCAAACTGAAAATACAAATCATATTGCCGAAAACACGCAGGTGATCGTTGATAGATTTTGGTACGTCAGTCTTCGCACCATATCTTATTTTCAGGCCTATGCATAAACGGACTAACAGAGCGTTTTTTCAGGTGGTATTTACCTGGATTTAGTAGGAAAAGGATGGAGGGGGAAGATGAGGTGCATGACAACAATAGGAAATGCGACACCTCTTGTGTCTTGTCATTTGTGACCAAGTATAGGCGCCAGCCAGTCAGGGTAGAACGGTTGGTTGCAGGTTTAAATCAGTGTCTGAGAGCAAGAGAGACGATAGAAATGGGGAAGGGAGTGAGACGAGATAATCTCATCCGCTCGCGCTGTTTAGATTGGGGCAAAGTCTTCCTCTCCGGCCTCCAAGCAGCGTGCCCTCACAACGGCCCATTTGAAAGAGTGAAAGGGAGGCCCACGCGTGCAAAGTAAACATGCACTTTGCTTTTATCATTTTATTTTAAAGACACGTGTTTTTGTGTGATGGCTGTTTCTTTATTTGTGTTGGACAATTGGGCATTTGGGATGTTTTTTAAAAGGTAAGATGCCTTAATAAATAAACATTTTGGGCACGAGGGAGCATATGTTACCGACCAATACAAAATGAGTAGAATATTGTCATCACGAGACCCTGACATGCCATGGGATAGAGTCTTATATATTGTTTAATTGTTTATAAGTATAAGCAAAACAAACGTATGTCTATCCGATAGACATACGTTTTTTTTAGCTCATACTTATAAACAATTAAACAATATATGTATAAAAATAATAATACATTTCAGGTTCCAAACTGACTCAATCTAAATACGCAATATGTTGCAAAAGTTATTTATTCTATGTTTTGGTAAAACATTAGTAAGACTTGGAAACACCAAGCCCTCTTCCTGCAAACAAATCAGCTGATTTGATTAATGGATATGCAAGCTGCCACCACACACGCGCACTTGTGGCGGTGGATCATTACTTTCAAACATTATGAAGTGTCCGCAAATTCACCAGAACAGAAATGTCTATATATGCTGAGCCACAACAACTGATTTTAAAAGAATAATCTACGTCAGATCTCTTTGTGCGTTGGAGTTTAATTATAACTTTCTTTCGAGGCTGTCTGGAATCAAATTCCAGAAGAAATTGCACCTTATTTTACTGTCTAAATGTACGTGCGAAAATGTTTGGAAAAGTTTTTGCTGAACATATTGGGCACAAATTAACTTAATCAAAAATATGTATCTTCTATTTTAAGTTCATATGTTCGTAGAGAGACTACAGCTCAAGCAAAAAATAATAAAAAAGATCGACATTTACGCACAGGTGCCATTTTATATTTGGTTATTATAATATGATGAAATATATTCACCCTGGTCGTCAAAGAAAGCCCCAAGTTCAAACTGGCGAATGCAAATATCGGATATAAATTGCTAAATAAAGGGGATGTTTGACTTGGTAGTCCTAGTGTCGATCAAGTGGCCATCTTTCAAATGTAAGATTCATATTTTAAGAAAACTTTAACGAACATTCTCAAATTATAATGTTTAACGCTGTGTAAAATTAGCCCCCAAAATATGGTTATGTAGGCTAGTAGTTTGAAAGCATAATATAAACGTGTTTATGTATAGTTTACGCAATAAAATCTATGCAGGCCTAACTGAACTAGCAATCAGTGCCTTTTCAACACCTTAATCGGATTTGGGAATTATTAAAGATAGCGGATGATTCATATGACCAAGTGTGTAGGCCAAGTGTGTAATGTCATAGTGTGTATCCTATACGTCAGTAGTAATACACATATCATAAATATATTTAAATCATACCTACACAGACAAATCGTATCTCATATTGTGGCATCATTATGTGTCAACAAGATGTGTAATTAACTAATATTGCGATCAACATTGGTTATTTGACATTTCGTGGGGCACCTGGCCTTGGTAAAGTCTTATTTCGGACCTAAACTGTAGACATCAACCAGCCCCTGAAAAACTAAATCCATGCGCACAAATTATTTATGTTCAAATAATTTTATTTTGTGTTTTCATGTGGCTGTGTTCGCTTGTGCGTTTGTGTTTAGTTTAGCTATAAAGGCAAAAATGCAGGTAACAATTATGCAATATTTTATGTATTTTTATTGTAGACAATTATTATATTATAATAGCGTTAAATAGCATCAGCATCAGCAAATTACCTCTATTTCATTTGATATTTCATGCGTGCACACAAACCTACGCACAAACCCACAAAACAACACACTCACACACAACACACACTAATAGACCTACAATGCCCCGCACCGTGACGCAACAGTTTCTGTTTATAAGCTAGCTCTGGGTGTTGTATAAATTGCAGCGTTGAATGGTTTACCTAATGGGACTTCTGTTTCTCGTTTTCTGTCACCGAGCAAGCCAAAGCACGGTGACAAACGATCGTCTTTTACCAGCACAGGAATCCCTGATTTATGTGGGAAATGAAACCAAACTGTTTTTTAACAGTGCAACTTAAGTAAATTATGTTCTGAAACGATTAAGTTATTTGTATACAGAATGCAAACCCTCAGTATGATAAATGTTTTCTTATACTTTTCTCGCGCATGCAATGTTAGGCCTTCTTTCCACGTTTTTAATCGACATATAAGAGATTATTATTTAAACTTAAAAAGAAAATCTATGGAGACACAATTTATTTTTAAGGGATCTCTTACAAATGTAAGTAAACAGCACAAACACTAAACGCCATATTAAACATCATGTGCATGCGAGACAGTGCATAACATAATTTGAAAACAGTTCACTGGCCTCCATTTAATTAGGAACACTAAATTCAATTTGAGCACTCAATCGATCCGATTTTGAACACATGGTATAAAGTAGGCCACTCGCCTCTCACCTCTATAGCATCTAACGGAAACTCGTTAACAATGCTCCCACAGTGCTTCCTTATATAGATAAAAAATATGTAATTGTATTAGAGCACCATAATGTATGCGCGCTGTTATACTAGATTAAGTGTTATACTAAATTAACTATTTCATGTTTTCCTGAACCACGCAGAGTATATATTGCCCCTTTTCAGTGTTACCAAATGTCAATGGTTACTCACTCCTATGGTCTGGAGTAATTGCCCCTCGTGCGTTATCGACGTCTCTGAATCCAGTCTAATCTTATCGGAGAACAGTTTAATTTTCCTACGGTTTCAAGTGTGAGCGTAAAGGTTTTTATGATGAGTTGTTTTCACAGATATACACCCTGCATTTGTACAATATCTTTTCTAGGCTCTGTTCAATTTTTCATTCACTAAATGGAAAGAGTGCCTGTCTGTGTGTGTGCGTGTGTGTGTGTGTGTGTCTGCGCGCGCGCGGCTCTGTGTGTGCGGTTCAGAATGTTAGGTTTTCAGAGATTGTTGTCTGTATATAAACTCATGGGCATTAGGGCCTGAAGGGGGAAGACTACTCAATCACGACGGAGACAGTCTGATTCGTCCTCCTACCCATTAGCGCCTTGTTTTTTTCCACAGAGCGTCGTCTTTATCTGCTCTTTATCTCGTAAACAGTTCCTTCAGCCTGCTGCTCAGTGGTGGCCAAGGCTGTCTGCTTTACAACCTGTTGAGGATTTGGTCATCAATTATCCGACCTGGAGCCAAGGGGATGGGGCCTTCCACTGGATCGGCCCGCACATAAACTGACATGGTTCTCCTCGACTCGGACGTGAAGAGCCGAGGAGTCCCGGCGCAGCCCCGGGCAGCTATCTGTGGGTGTCAGAAGAAGACAGCGATAGAGATTCACTGAAACAGTCCATTGCTGTGAAGAGTTTATATCAGACATCGCAGTCCATTTAGGCAAGCCTACTCGAGATTCCAGCCTTGAGTTCTTGTCCCCTGCTTCTCCCCTGTTGCATTCCAGAAGTTGTAGACATGGAAATGACTCAGCGCGTGAAACCATCTAGTGCAACAAGTCCCATTTACAGAACCTCAGTCAATGTCCACAATATAAATTGAGTTATAAAGTGAGAGCATTTTAAATTGAATGCCAGTTGGTCTATTAGAGGCTCAGCTGTCATCTCTTTATCCGAATTCTTTAGAATAGACTTCATTACCTAAGAAATGGAAAATAAATCTGGGTTTTTTGTTTGACAAACAATTAATTCAGTGAAGCATATATTATTCGTTATGGAATTGGTAAATGATTGTACATAGCTGGTCCAAACTTTAAAACTCTTTATGTCGTTAATCAAATAGCAGGCATGCGTTGAGGACACTCAGGAATCCTCAAGAACGTTCTTCTACAACCCCTTTGCAAAATCAATATATAGCTTTTATTAAATGTAGTACTGCATGGGGCTGCTGGCATATTATAATGGAATTATCTTTCCCGGTTTTGATGGTTTTCATGTGAGTTTACATATGTTTGTAAATGTGTATGTGTAATTTATAACTTGTTGGTAAACGGAGACTGACTGTTGTTTTCATGTATTTTAGAACAACATGGCTGTCAAAAGAATGATGTATGAAATACATTTCACAAAATTGGACGTTCTATACGGTTTTAAAATAGAGCTACTTTTAAGTTAATTTAATTTATTCAGGCACATATGTTGCAATAGACTTTTCCAATATTTTCAAATGCAATGTATTTGTAAAAGATTTTTTAAAATGCAGGAGTAAATCAACCAGTCAGAATTCAAGAAATGTAGATGCAGAAAAATCCTTAAATCTGAGTCGTTGTTATTGTGCCAATACTTTGGTCAGAGTTAGCCCAGAATCTTGACAAAAGCAAATATAAGTTCATCTTTAAACTATTTCACCTTTAACACGTCATAGAACAAAAAGAGATTTACAAATGGATGTTACCATTGTTCATAGTAGTCGCAATGTCATTGATAAGTTTGATAGGATTGATAGGGGGCCCAAGTTGGATCCTGGGGAAACCTCCATTTTAAATCCGGTACAACTTACAAATATTTGCGTCAAAGCTAAAATATGCAGTCAAAAGGAATGGAACCAGCTAAAGTATAAAAAACATCTATTTGCCTTTTGAACTGGTCCAAAATCGTACTGATATGTGTTCAGAATAGTTTTTAAATAGAAAGTAATGCTGTACGCTTTAAAATAACTTGACAGTATATTATCTCATGTTTCTTTTTTAAATCATAAAATTATGCGGCCTTAATCACCAATAACAACAAGAAAGACAATCATTCTGTGTGAACATTCTGCAAAGGAGCCCTGATAGACGGACTGTTATGTAACTGTATATTGTTACATATTTTATTACATTAAGGATTAACACGATAGTTATTTTATATTTTCAGGCCAAATTGTGTGTCCGCCAGGCTGTAAACTTTACTACTACAAGAGTAATATAGTACCAAAAAACCCAAACTTCAACCCTCCATTATTTTTATTTGAATGCTAATTCGATATTGTATAAGATCTCCTGTAATTAAATGATTGAGTGAGTGAACAATTGTTCTGAGATGATTGATGTTGTTTTATAGAATTGCATGTTCCAAAGATAGGATCCTTTATATGAAAACTAAATGTGCCTGTTTTTCCACAGATCGCTTGTTGCACAGATTAGCATGCTGGGAGTATTCTGGTATTAATGACCCCAGATTGAATGTTGCACAGATTAACGTACTATAGGAGTACTCTGGTATTAATAACCCCAGATTGCTTGTTGCACAGATTAACGTACTACAAGTACTCTAGTATTAATAACCCAGATTAGCGTACTAGGAATACTCTGGTATTAATAACTCCAGATTGCTTGTTACAGAGATTAACGTACTATGGGAGTACTCTGGTATTAATAACCCCAGATTGAATGTTGCACAGATTTACGTACTATAGGAGTACTCTGGTATTAATAACCCCAGATTGATTGGTCCACAGATTAGCGTACTACAAGTGCTCTGGTATTAATTTGCACAGATTAGCGTATTATAGGAGTACTCTGGTATTAATAACCCCAGGTTGATTGGTCCACAGATTAGTTTACTATAGGAGTACTCTGGTATTAATAACCCCAGGTTGATTAGTCCACAGATTAGCGTACTATAGGAGTACTCTGGTATTAATAACCCCAGGTTGATTGGTATTAATAACCCCAGGTTGATTGGTATTAATAACCCCAGGTTGATTAGTATTAATAACCCCAGGTTGACTGGTATTAATAACCCCAGGTTGATTGGTATTAATAACCCCAGGTTGCTTGGTATTAATAAGCCCAGGTTGACTGGAATTAATAACCCCAGGTTGATTGGTATTAATAACCCCAGGTTGATTGGTGCACAGACTGGAAGTGCTCTGTTATGGTCTCGCGAGGTTTGGCTCCCACTGACTGAACCAATTCCCCTTGACCCGACATTTACCTCCGTCCAAGATGGAGTGCCATGCTGATCTGACAGTGACCATCGCGTGCCGCTGCCAGTCCCTGGGAGAGTCTGGCTGTTTATGTGGAGGAAGGGTCTGTTTCCTGGCCCTAACAAAACACAGGCTCCGGAGCCCTGCCTCAGAGGAGGGCCACACCGCTCCTGGCCGGACGGACACAGCAGATAGATCACCCCAGCTCCGCGACCCTGGGTCCAGCAGGTCAGACAGGAGTTCATTTCTGTGGAAGCCCTGGACGAGGTGGTTCAAGGGCCTCCCTGCGGGCGGAGGGGGTCTGTCATTGTAAGGAGGGCCAGTGGGTGTCTCGGAGGCTGACAGGCCGGCTGTGTTTATTGCAGGTTCTCAGGAAATGTTAGGTTTCTTGTAGGTTTCACTTTTGACTTGATCTATCTATAGCCTACCACAGTCTATACGGTCATGGCAGAAGAAAATATAGGCCCTTCTGACAATTTTTGTTACATTAGTTTACGTTTTTAAACAATGATTTGAATGTATTTTACAGATATTTTTGTTGTAGTCCAAACAAAATGAGCTAAATGTGTGGAACTTGTAATGAAGTGCAGAATTAGTTCTTGATTTCTGAATTTTAGAATGAAAATGTAAAAATTATTGGAACCCATCGTTATTCAATTCTCACAGTTTTATTTTTTTGTAAATTCAATCGTAAAAATCCATCCTATATGTTTTTACAATAACAAACTTTTCAGTTCATGCTGATTACAAGTCTAATTGTAACATAATATACGTAGAAATCAAAACACATTAGACGGTATTGTTTTTCATACCATCTGTTAAATTGTATCTAATTTGTGTCTAAGTCAAATGTGTGATGACTTCAT
>JAVQIZ010174747.1:0-15009 GCA_036023535.2 Galaxias brevipinnis | reverse complement strand
TAGAAATAGGCTACAATATGTATGTAGGCCTACATTTATTTTAATATGTATTGAATAAATACTATTTAGTTCAACTCAACTTTGTTATGATTTACCGCACACATGTTTAAAATCGTTTTCAAATAAACCACTAATGAAGACAGTATAAATCAGGATGGTTTAATGCAGACATATGTTGCAGGGACTACTAGAATCATCATACTGGCATGACTGTAAACATCAAGGGGTTAAATCAAAATTTTTATGTGTTTAAGAGGAAATGTCAGAATATCGCGATATATATCGTGTATCGCAATATAGTCAGTAAATATCATGATATAATTTAGAGACCATATCGTCCAGCCCTACTATATCAGCGATCTGCTTTTATCGCTGCATGAGATCATACAGCAGGGCCCTTGTAATAGTTCCAAAATCCAAATTCTGCAGCAAGGGTGACCGGGCTTTTGCTGTTTGAGCCCCTAAGCTTTAGAACTCCATGCCTAATGATCTCAGATCACTTCTTAAAACTCACTTTCATCTTAAAGCCTTCTTTTAACCGCCACCGTTTAAATTTGGTTTTTAGTAAATTTTTTGTTATTTTATCGTGTGATTTTAGTGTTCTATTTTTTACTGTTACTTTTATTGTAAAGCACCTTGTAACCCTGTTTTTAAAAGGCACTATATAAATAAAGTTATTATGATTATTATTATTATTATTATTATTATTATTATTATTATTATTGGAACCTATGGGATTTTCCCAACCTCAAAAATGATAAGTCATTGCAAAAGGCGTAGAGAGGTCAAATTTCAGGGCAACTTGATTTCACGGGTCTCAAAATGAAGCTGATGATGTTCGAAAACGTGTTACATGCATTTGAGGAAAATCCAAAGATATATATTTTACGAGAATCACCCTTTTGTATGGGGTGGTCTGGTCTTCCCTATATACTATAGTATAGTCAAGTTTACAGCAGCGACAGGAGTGCCTCGTAAACGTTAGCTACAGGGGCGTCACTTTCACAGGAACACAGTATTACTGACATAAATAAATGAACAAATAAGTTGATAATAATGTAGTTTTTAAGTTGAAATTTCCCTTGCAGTTGCCTAACTCAGTTTCTTTTCAATGTTTAGGTTGACATGGTAAATTGAAACTGCCAAATCCAACAATACAAAGCTGTGTCAGTGTGAACAGAACAGACTGGCTGATACACGCAGGCTATTTAAACAGGCGGCAGCGCAGCTTCATTAAGATTATTTAAAATGCATTTCAGTGGTAAAATAATCAGTATTGAACAAGCATTAACACTTAAGACAATAGACTACTGCTGAATTTATGTCTGCAGCACTGTCCACTTGTAACGCCAATCGCCAGATGCCTTAAAACGAAGGTTGAGCTAACACAAGGACGTAGGGGAGACTGGGGACGGTTGCAACATTTTTAGCATTTCTCTGTTATGTCTCTGAGACTAATTGACATAGACCAGACAAACTTATATCTGTCTTCTAATTACAATTTAAAGATGACTACATATGACATATAGTTCACAATATTTATATGAAAGGAAAGCAGTCAGGTGTTGCAACTGGCCCCAAGTGAGCGTTTACACTTGTGTTCAGTTCAGAGCTGTCCACCAACACACGAGGATGTAGTGCTGCAGCAGTTATTTTAGGGGGCTGGCCACCCGCACTGTCTGGTCGCTGATGGTGGAAACGCAATCACATCCGCATTTTCTTGTGGGAATGCATTGCTAGTCTTAAACTGTTGCTGCAGCTATTCCGTGGCTAGCGAATGGGATAATGTAGAGCGACTCGTTACTGCTAAATAAATACAGACAGGGTGATGCAAGACCCTGATGCGAAGTGGTGAATAATGCAGTTCAATTACATCACTTCTGACGTGCTGTACGCTCTCCAGTCACAGTAGTGTGAAATCTACAGCCTAACCCAATGTATTTTTATTAAATTAATTAATTTAAAAAATCCATCTAAAACAACATGTTGCTGGCATGTTAACAGATAGCCATGTATATTAGATTGTAATGTGCATTGAACAAAGGAATTATACATAACATATATATTTTTAAACAAAATACTGGCCTCATAGTATATTACTGTCCAGTCATCTGTAATTATTAAAATAGGAATATATATGCATCGGCCATTGAAAAACCCATATCGGTTGACCACTACAAGGTATGCATGAGTCTGTTTTTAATAGCTTACCTGGAAAACAAACATGTGTCTGCCTGCAGGGACTGGACCAACGAGGACCGAGTCTAAAGTTTGATCATACTCCTCACTTTCAGCTGATCCCACATAGATAATTTTCCACTCCAAATCTGCCAATAGACGCAGTGGAACAACATTTGATTTATTCCCTTACAAAATATAAAATGTTTCTTTACTTTAGTGTACACTACACTTTACGCCCAGTCAACCAAGGTTTAAAGGATTGCAAATGATAGAACATGTTTGAGAATATGAAGACAGCATTTTTTTTAAATTATCAAATTAAAGAAATTCCACCGTTTCCCTGCATCTTTTAGTTAAGACATATCATTTCAAATAACATAACTTCATAAATGATGTGATTGGAAATTATTTCACAGAGTAAATTATTCTTCAGTCACCCATACAACTAAGGCTGGAAAATAATCCCCCACTCATATCAAGAGTATGCACCAATTAGCCTAAATTAACGTAAAGTACATTGGAAAACAAATAAACAAACATAAATATATAGTAGACTATTTCGAATAAAAAACTTAACATGCAATAGAATTATGTAGTACGCGCCACAACGAAATAAAATAATTTTCTGCTTTAATGGGTACAATTGCATGCGATTTAACAACAGTAAACTAATTTAACACAATCATAGCTATAGATAAAGGTACACTTATGAACTCTACGTTGGTTTAGTAGTATTCAACGGTAATATTTCACGTTTGTCAGGAATTTGTGTTAGCGCGCCATACATACTAACATAGTACAGTAGCATAGGAGTAGCGAGTACCACTACCAGCTATCCTAGCTCATTCTTTACTCACCCTCTGGTAGATCTTCCATACATTCGAAGGTAATTTCGAATTGAAAAGGGTTCCTAAAAGGGCTTGGGTTATCCAGCACAGCAACATTTAATACTTGCACCTTTGCCATTACTTCAATCGCTAGGTGAGCCTGGCTAAAGTTAGTATGTTTAGCTAGCTAACCTAAATAGCTATGTTGATTTCTCGAGGGAGGTTATAGTAAGTACAAACGTGCTGTAAAATCGCAATCAAATATCCTAATTTTTTTTTTACCAATGCCCATCAGCCCGCTTCACTTTAAGTATGACGAACTAACAAGCTACAGCAATCGGGGACGTTCGAAGGGAACCGCTAAGTAATAATGTATTTTTCAGATGTACCGTTCTGTTATCCCGCCAGTTACGTTCCTGCCCATCAGTGCCAGGGGAAGTACAACAATGTACTACTTCTGGTCTTTTGTTTTCAAAATAAAAGTTTTTTTTTTTATGTTCGGCAAAGGTGTAAATAGAGAAATACAGTATGTTAAAGAATGTTTACAATATTAATAAGTTAATACCAAAACAAGAACACTCTTCAACTCCAGCAAAAGTTTTAATAGTTCAACAGAAACAAACTGCTCAAATTTAAATTCCTGGCTGTTGTTCCTGATCCTTCTTCCATTTATCCGAGGCATACAAACTGCTAACACATTTTCTAAGATCCATTTGGCCTTTCAAGGGTGATGAAAAAAGAGTACCATACTACTTTTTTAATATAGTGTACTTTCTAAAACTATCCCCAGTAACACTTTTATGCAGGCACAGACCACAACCTTTTTCTACATGCAACTGGCACTTCTTATCATATAGGCATGCTATTAGACTAGATTTGAGGTTTACATAATCTGTAAGAGGGTATCAAAAATATGCACATTTTTAGTTGCCTACCAACATAAGTAGCCTATTGAGCCCCTACAGATAGCTCTGTTAACAAACTCAGCTGTTTTCATGCAGTTGCAGATTTGAAGATTTACGGTGACCTTTTCCACTATCTTAATTTGATTAAATTAAAAGATTGGTGATAAAGAGCGAATTAACATAAATATTTGAAGATCAATTATTAGGTTGGCCAAGAGTTAATAGTCAATGTTTCTTTAATA
This sequence comes from Galaxias brevipinnis, assembly GCA_036023535.2. Taxonomy (NCBI): domain Eukaryota; kingdom Metazoa; phylum Chordata; class Actinopteri; order Galaxiiformes; family Galaxiidae; genus Galaxias; species Galaxias brevipinnis. The sequence continues at coordinate 10,854 of JAVQIZ010174747.1, read as the reverse complement.
AACTTGTTAAAAGAAAAACAATCAGGTACATTTAAAACTCTTTATTTAATTTTATAAAACATAAAGAGCATAACAACACAAAGATGAGGAGCACGGAAAATACAACAATTGAGAAAATGGAAAGGCTAGGCGGGGCATCCAAAGGTTTCAAATTGATTGATCATCTCTGTGAGGCCGAGACAGGTGAGTCTGTGTTCCGGTGTCAGACACTCTGCGTCTGTGGGCCAGTACTCAATCCATGTTTTTTCCCCCAGAACATACTGGAAGCTGTAGATAGGTTTAACACAATTTATTAAGAAAGTGTTGCTCATTACTTTTCTAACACACTTAAAATTGTTCTTGAAGCACAATCAATTAAACCATAAACGCATACTTAATCTTTAGACCAAGTCTGCAAGACTACAAGGACATTTTCTGCTTTAAACTCAGTTTGCATAACACTGAACATTTCAAATGTATAGCATTCTTTTTGAAAACAATAAACATTGTTCTTTCCATTAGATACATCAATAAAAACTAAACGCTCTTGTGTTTCATTAGGAAAACACTGTCATTCAAAATGTCGCACACATTTACCAATTGTTTACATGTGTGTAAACCCTCATTGTTAACTTGAGCCCTGTAAATAGGCCACGTGTTAGCTCTCTGTGGCCAAACCCGAATAGAAGACAGGATGTTGGCTAATTTCTGTATTTTTTGAATCCGTATTTTTTTTTTTTACTTTTTTTTTCTGTTACTGCACATACCCAACTATTTATGAAATTAAATTGTTTTGAGACCGAAATAAAGTAAATTTGTATTTATATACTAAATCTACATACATACATTTGGGTACATACACATTTGTGAGAGTACTACTGTATGCCAAACCTTTACAGCAGACTGTGCTGTGCACTTGATGAGCCCTGTGCATAGTTATTCTGCCATATGTTTTGTAAGCGAGCTAGAGAATACACACTCACCCAATTCCTTCTGGATTCTTTAAAAGGTCTGCGGATAATCCCATGATGAGGTAATCTTTGCCTTTAATAAGACCCACAGACTCCCGGCAAAATGGAAAACCTATGAATGTCCGCAGATTACCTTCCACACCCCTGTCAGAACCTGTAGAGAAGTGCAGTGGGGGAAACAGGCGAGGTGGTGCGAGACAAAGTAAGCAGATAACAAGGTTAGAGGAAAAGGGGAAGATTTAAAGGAAGGAGAGAGAGTTGAAAACTTGTTCTACAAGTTGTATTGATTGAGTTTGTTTAGTTGAGTGAATCTGAAAATAAGAACAGTAATACAGTAATAGAACAGTAATATAGCCAGGGTTAAATTTACAGGCAATTTGTTATATAAACTCATAGGTACATACCTTCTTTAATTACTTTGTCAACCCGCAATTGGTAAACATCATTGCTGTGGTCAGCCTGGAAACTCTCCACCCGGGCTTTGTACACTAGAAAAAAACGTAGCACACATATTTAGTTGTCACATATTTAACATTTTGCTGATGACATATTACTGAGTCGCCTCTGTAAACTAATCTTACAGTAGCATCTAGGATAGTTTTGAGTTAGCCAGTTGAAGTCCTTGCACTATTGCAAAGTTCATGACACAACAGTTTATGATGTATCACACACATCATTACACACACATACACTGACACACACACACACACACACACTCACACACACACTCACACACACACATACAATAGCTTACTACTTTACCATAATCTACTTTGCTGTTTGGGACATTCTCACAGGCCTTGTCAATGCGATCCGCATTCTGTACCTTGTCCTTCTTCTGCATACTGCAATTCTCTATAAGTATAAGTTTGCAGAGAAATGTATAAGTAAATTATGCTATAATTATTAATAATTAATACCTAACAAGTAGATCACAGTTGGTTTGGCGGGATACAAAAACAAACGAGTCCTGACCAATGCCCCACCTGTCGCATTTCTCTATTCTACTAAGCATGTAAGCACATGGTATGAACAAACAATAATAATGATAATAAATTTTATTTATATAGTGTATTTCTAACACCCAATGACACTTCAAAATATCTACATAGATAACATGACAACATTAAACAATTGAACAGAAACAGGTAAAGCTGGTCTTGTTGTCTACCTTCAGCACATATACAGGTGTCGTCAGAACAGAGTCTGTGCAGTTTGCCATCCTTCCTCTCTGGGTGGTAGAACTTCACACAGTGTGTTTCTATCAAGAGAAGGCCAAACATTTACACATTGCCTTTTACCAAATGTCTTATCTACAAAAAATATTGCCGTTTTAAGACTCACTCTGATAGTACTCATAGACAGACACAGGGGCTGGTTGCAGGACTCCTACTTTTATCTTCTGATGGACTCTGAAGGCTATCTCATCTGGCCGAGTATGAGACACCTGGAGAGATTGAATGATGGATGAATGGGTCGAAAACATCAGACAGACAAAAACAACACGTAGGTTATGGAAAGACAGAGTTGGTAGGCAGTGCATTACCTTATTCATGTAGAGGATGAGGGATCCTCTTTCTGACAATGCTTCGTTCATCTCGTACTTGTCAATATAGCGATCTCTCCCCTCAGACAACTGCAAATCAAACACATAACCACACCCACACATTATTCATTTTGCAAATGTTATGTTTGTTGGGATGTGCGGGTATGAACTCACCCGGGCCAGATCCCCTGTGTCTGGCACAAAGCCAGTTAGCAAGCCGATATCCAGGATGGACATGGTCGCATCCCTGTCTTTATTCTTGTACCTAAAGAGGACAGGAGGAGCAGAAGACAGGGTGAAGAAGAGTAATGGGTACAGTAAAGGAAAGAACAAGACTGGAGACAAAAACAATCAAACAAAAAGGGAGAAGTGAAAGTTAAAAGAAAAAGCAGGGCAAAGCAAAGAGAGGACAGGAATAAGAGGGGCTTTGGAAATATGTCAGAGACAGAAGAATGGGGGCGGGGAGGGACGACCCCTAACTTACAAAATCTCTATTTTCAGCAAGTAAGAGTTCTCAGCGTCATCTGGAATCGCTGGTGAATCAACACAAAGACACTGTCAGTTGTAATAGATAATGACCCGCAGACAGAACTGCAGGGAGACAGGTAGGTAGGCAGACGTTCAAAAGACAGAAAGTACCTTTTTCAGATGGGGTAAGCTCCACCGAGAGTTGAAAGTCTGAACAATCGCTCTCCTTTTCTTTGGGATATGCATAATAGAGTGTCACTACCTGTCAAAAACACAAGTACACAAACGTTGCTTAAAATGAAAAGAAAATCAAAACATTTCTTGACAATGCTTGCTTCCCTACATCCATCCATATGTTAAAATACCAACAGCATATATACAAATACTGTCATGATGGCCTGCAGTGCATTTCCCAATTAGTGTGTTAACAACATGTGAGGGGTTCTGTAGCCTTTGGTCAGGTGACGAGGTGTTAGGAACTTCTCACTCACTGATACAGTCGCCTCTCCTGTTCCACTGGCTTTCACTTTCAGGTCATCTTTGATGTCTTTGACCTGTAATGTTAAAGTTAAACATACGTTTTCATCTAGTGAAACACGCATAAAGGCACAATATCGTTCTCTAGACTAAGACTTAAGACTAATACTCTCTATGATCAACATATCACATCCAACTTTCTAGAACATAAAAACCATGTGCTTATAATTAGGGAGAGGATACAGGAATTAATGTGTGTGCATTTGTGCTAAGAGTGTGCATGTTGGGGTATGAACTCACAGAGTCAACAGTTCTGGTTAAGAAAGAGTTTCCCCTGTTAAAGTTGAACTTTGCAGGCCCGCCGGCCCTTCCTGCCACCTCCAGGTCCACATTCAAGTTAATTTCCTTCAGGTTCTTGGCATTGATCCAATACTCAGCTATTGCCTGGTACACTATAATGGTAGCCTTTTGGGTATAAGAGGAAATATAGTAAGATATGTAGTAACAGTAAGAGAGACAAACAGAGAGAGAGAGAGAGAGAGAGAGAGAGAGAGAGAGAGAGAGAGAAGGAATGGAGAGTGAGAGACAATCAGTATCCACCAATTTAAACAACCATAAATGAAATGGTAATAGAAGAAATACTTCCCGGAGGCTGCCGGAAAATGAAGTGTCCATGTGTTGAGATGTTTTTGTGGTACCTGGGTGGATCCATAACCTCCTCCAACATCCCTTTGCTTGTTGAGCCATTTGACAATAGGGGCAGCGTCTTGGAATTCCTGAATACATTCACACACACACACACACACACACACACACACACAAGCAAACACAGACACAAACACACACACACACACACACACACACACACACACACACACACAGATTATAATAAACAATGGTATGTAAGGATTTGGGAAGGGGTATTACATTGAAGTGGCTGGAACTATTGCCACTGTTTTAATGTTGGGGATGTGCTCTATTGGAGAATTCAAGACCAAGCGGTAGGCCTCACCTCGGCTTTGACAAGGGCTAGCAGAGCATAGGCAGTTGCCTCCCGAGTGAACACCGAACCTCTGGGCACCTGCCAGTGATTCAGTTCTGAAGACCACAAACACCCATACACACATGCACACACTCTTGTCATGAGTCAGTGCATGTGACATGAATGCATATTTCTGGAGGCAATCACTGCGTTAGCGTGTTTTTTAATTACTCTTGCCATTGTTATCATCATCATCATCATCATCAATACATTTAATCCATACCTGGAGAAACAAATCTATAGAGTATTTCCCTGTTGAATTTGCCAGCATTGGCCAGAGCGTAAGATGTCATGGCAACAGCATAGGGGTTGGTGATGGTGTCCAGGCGCTGTTCCAGGTAAGCCACAGCCTTGTCCATGCTGTTTGCCATGCTCTGGAAACATAACACCACAGAAGCTTCAGTGACTTTTGCTCAGGTGGCTCATGCTTGCGCATCTTAAGCGTTAGTGCTAGCAGGCCGAACGTAGCTTGATTTTTAAGGTCTTTCTCACATTGACACTGGCCTCACAAAGTGGGCGGGCCTCCTGCATGGCGATGAGTACAAAGGCGGTCATCGAGGCATCTGAATCCAAACCTCGCACATCTCCCTACACAAACACACACAAAAAAGTCCACACTACAAAGTCATACGTGTCAAGTTAAAATATTTTCTTTTCACGTTAAACTCAGAGCTGTTTGGCCTTTCTCGGTCTGTACGTACTATCATCTCCCCGTGAATGACAGGCGCAGGCTCATTGAAGATTCCATCAGGTTGCTGTGAGTTGAGGATTACCCACTTCACGGCGCTACAGAGTACATCGTCAGCCACTACCACCAGATCACTGGCCATGGCAAATACCTTGGCCACATAAGCTGTGAGCCTGGAGGGGGCACAACGGATTTAGAGTCAATAGTAAAACTTTTAAGACTAATAAAGAGGTTTTAACATCAATAACGCATTAATGATTTAATAGACCAGAAGAGGAGCAATAGAATATTTATAGCATTATCTTTCTTTAGACTATGACCATATGACAATAGATAGAGTTGAGAGAGTTTAATTGTATATGTGTTTGTGCGTGTGAGAGTTAGTATATGTGATTTACCAAGCGCTGCTTGGGTGCTTTATCCATGCACCGTAAGATCCATCTGCCTTGCGATAGGCCAACTGTCTCTGATAGCCTGGCTCGTTAGAAAACAGATACAAACAGACACACACACACACATTCATTCATAGGTCAGGATAACATTTTATAAAAAACAACCCCTTTTTAAGAACGTTTTAGAGAGAACAAAGGTATGCAGTGGATTTAGGTCACAAACGTACAATACATGGTCATGTTTGATGGTAACTAGTGTGTCAAGTGATTAGTGTGTGTAGCACGCGCTGTATGATGGCTTATATCGGCAGCACACAGATTTCGATTTCTCTGCCTGAACTTCAGCTGAGAGCTTCATGAATGTATATGTAGATGTGAGCGTACCAGTGTTGATGTGTTGGACAGCAGTGTTGCGCACATGAAGGCCGACATCCTCCCACTGCTTGGTCTTGTCCAGGAATGAGGTTGCAATGAGAGGCAGAGTCATGCCGATCATGTTTTGTTCTCCACAACCTGACGGCTGAATAATCAGACTGCCCATAGAATTTCCAGAGACAGCCTTCTCCACGAGCACACTGACTTGCTGCCCACCTAGGCAAAATCAATCATCATTATTCAACTCACAAAAAGGAAACGGGTGTTGATGCAATACCACGATAAATTGAGCTCCCCAAGACACTCACAGAGGCCCATACATGCAGAAACATTACAAACACAGAAGCACACCTATTGGTCTCACCTGTCACGCTGATTTCAGTTGTAGATTCTGTTTTTGGAACTTGTTCACTCTTGGGGATTGCACAGTTGATAACTTCTTCCTGTACTTTGTTTGCTAAACAATGAGAAGATGTACAGTATTTAGCAAATATAATCTTCTCCTTGGGGGAGGCCAACCACACACAAGGCAAGAAAACTGGAGGCTATTGACTTGACTTTGATCATAGCGAGTACAAAGGACAACAGCAAACGCATGATGTATTGAACTGCAGCTACATTTCCTCAGCATAGTCATGGCACTAAAGGTAGAGATTTTGGTGTGGATAAACTCTTGTGCCCTAGTTGTTTATGGTTGAGTAGCTAAATATACTGAATAAAAACTTTTGGCAGAGTGGGGTATTAATTTCACAAGAAAAAAACAACATACGATGCTTGTCAGGCTCTAAGGTAACAGTGAATGGCTTCTTGATGAGCACTCCTTCAGGCTGAAACCAGACAAACGACAAGAATAGTGAGCTGACAAAACTAATCAATCTGATAATATTACATGGTATGTGACCTGTTATGTTCCATTCTAATATCTATACAGTACATCATGTCTTTCCTACCACCACCCGCAGTATCTTCCGGATTCCATCATTGAGGGCTGAATTCTTGACAGCGGCTTTGACTTCGATGGGGAATTCACCTGTGGTCATAGGAATAATGACGAAGGCAACTACACGTGTAGAGGAGGCAGCCACGAAAACCTCCTGGCTAAACCTCCCACGCTTACTGGCTGAGCTGCACACATCAGCAGCCTCAATCAGCTCCACCCGAACCTAGAAGAGAAGAGAGCGGAGAGAGAGATTTCAATGGAGCTGTCCTCTGTACTGGCGTCTGACTCACGGAATACCCCTAAAATCTGTTCAATCATATTCTACTTGATACAGACATGCTGGCTCAATGGATCTGACACAAAAGGTCCTAAAATGTGCAACCCAGTTTGTATTCCAAAGGATTTTCTTTTTTGCACCCGGAGGACTGACATTCTAATGACGTGTATCACAGTTGTCATTCTGATCATTTTGATATAGGAGGAGAATGCTCCCTTACGGTGGCATCATCGGGGCTGTAGTTATGGAGGACTGCTTTGATCTCCAGCTGCTCACTGCGTACAGCCGAGTAGGGCAGCCGGAGGTCGATGAAGAACTCCTTGACAACAATCATCTCAAAGGGATCAGACACACAGATGCCTGAGGGACGGCACATCGGGGAGAGAGGAGAACAGAGAGTGGGAATGTGTGTGGAGTTGAACTGGAGGAAATACTGCAATCGATCAAACAAACTCAACCCTACAGGAGTAGGTCATAAGCTGGTTGGCTTCTCACCGTTAGTATTGGACAGGCTGATGGCTGTGACCTGCCAGGTGGTGATGGAGTCTTGGAGAGGGTTTGTCTCATCTTTAGTCACGGTGACACTAGAACAGGACAGGGAAGATCATCGAAACACACAGATTTCTCTCTACTTCCTAAAGTTAGGGTTAAATCTTTGTGTGTGTGTGTGTGTGCGTGTGTGCACCACGTGTGCGTGTCTGTTTATGTGTTTTGCGGTTGCAGCTGCCAACCTCACCAGTTGGGACTGTTTGGAGGACAATTGGGCAGAGTGATTTCCTTCCAGAGCCAGCTCTCGGGGAACTTGGTACGAAGCTGGATATTGTTGCTGGACGTATAACTTTCGTCGTCGTCTAACTGACCTGAGGGACAGACAAGGCCAAAGCGTCATCTAATCCCTTCCTCTTTATCCCCCTCTAGTGTACATTTCCCTCTCCCCTCTCCCAGTATCTTACTTCTAGCCAACTCCAGAACCTCGTGCCGCATGCTGTCTCTCTTGCCGCTGAGCTCCTTGCAGCAGTGTAGGAAGGCATTGACACAGGAAGTGCCGTCCTGGATATATTCGCTTCGGCGGTCGCAGCTGTAACTTAGCAGGCTATCCTTCATGCCGTCGATACAACAGTCTTTTTCCAGCTTTGTCGTATAATTACCAACTGATAGCCAGTGAATTGTGGGAAGAGATAAGGACAACGCATGTCTCAATTGTTTTCAATCAAACTGGATGAGACAGGGTGTGAAAATACAGTTTGGCTGCTCCAAACAACCATTGATTGCCTAGAGCATCCATGATGATCGATACATAAAGTCTAAAGGCTGTGATGGTAAACCAAAGCAAACTGGTTGTGGGCCCTTTAGAACTCACCCAGGTCGGTTCTGACATCCAGTATAGTAGCTGCTCTTCTGATCCTGGCACTGACAGGACATCTGGGCTCTAGACAAACACACATAAACAATGGAAGAGATAGTCAGAGAGGTTATAGTTGCACTCAAGAAGGACCGAGAGAGAGAGAGAGAGAGAGAGAGAAGGAGGAAATGCATGACAAATGAAAAAAGGGGGTATGAGTGCACTTACCTTGTCGGATGCCAGTACCAGAGGCAGTGTTGGTCTCAAATATCAGGCCGGCATCATAGAACACTCCCATGCTGTCCTTCCCCCCACCTGGTGTGCAGCCTGTGTCGTACTTCTCCACTGTGTCCCATACCTGACAGGGGAGGGAAACACATTCTTAACCTGTCTTTACACACACAAATCTAACAGCCGCTGAGGTGTGAGTTTGTTTAGAAGAACATAAGGTGTGCTGCTTTGGTCCGGCGTTAATGTCACTCATAACGTGCGCACGCACACACACACACACACACACACACACACACACACACACACACACACACACGCACGCACACGCACAATTCAACACATGACTAAATAAGGCTAAACACGTTTTATTATTATATGTGTATGGATTTTGATAATTTCAAAACAGCAGTGAACAATTCAGTCTTCTGTTCCCATTCAAATAAACCCCCCTCTTTAATGGTGTGGTGTACCTTGCGCTGGGTGAGACGATGCTCGTTGTTGAGGACGTACACCCCCTTATCCACGACCACAAGTCCCACCTTGGCTCCAGGGTCTCCAGTCACACGTAGACCAAAGAGCTTGCGAGGCTCAAAAAATGGCTTGGCTTTGGTAGACTCCAGCTTCAACTAAAGACAGTGACAGAGAATTCATTATTTAATTAATTTTTACAGTATATTTGACAAAGTATAATGTGTATGTGTGTGTGTATGTGTGTGTGTGTGTGTGTGTGTGTGTGTGTGTCTAACCGAGCCCATGCAGGTGATCTTGACGTCCAACCAAACAGAGTCCGACACCACCTCGTTGGTGCCAACATGGTAGTAGGCCACGATGCGGAAGGATGGCATCATCTCCTTGGTAACGGGCAATGACAAAATGATGAGTGGCTGACCACGTCTTGGGTAGCGACCTGAATCCACCAGCTGACCCCGGCTCAAAATCTGAGTGCACATAAAGAATGGACGAGCCCATGTTAAAGCCATAAGTCAAAAAACATGGCGACACACGTATGAGGAAACATATAACACATAAGCAAACAGGATTCAGAGGCATTCAATGGACCACACCCAAATTTCTCTAACATTAAAAGATGTATGATCCAAGAGGGCACTTGGTGCAGTCAAGAGCCAAGCACAGGGGCTCAATGCTCTTGTAATTAGACCAGGGTATGTGCCTGCACTCACCATGTCAAGGCAATAGGCTGACTCACCAGGTATGTGATGTCATGATTTAGTGCTCCTTGGCTGTCCCCAAAGTTGAGGTTAACCTTCGCGTTTTCACCTTTAGGCAGCTCCGTGGAGTCCACACCTAACAACAAGAAATAACCACCACTAAAAATCACTTCCGGTTGCAAAGACTACTTTTCAAAAGGTTCACAAATGTTGGCTTGCATACAGTGGCATTAAAATTATTTGACCCTGTCATACTGTTATATTTTTAACGGCTTACAACCAAAATACTGTGATAAGAGGGATCCTAAGTGAACTAAAAACAACACATGTATCTGAAATGTATCTTCACAGGAGTAGTGGTCCTGTAAAATTCCTCCAACAGCAAGACAAAGAATCATCTAGTAAGGCCCACATATAATCACCTGCAGGCCTTACACATCTCAGTTAAGGATCGTGCATATTATTGCTCCGTAATAGAACTGTGCTTAGAAATTCAATCCTATGGTAAGGGCCACTAGTTCAAACAATACATTTTTTTCTATAATTTTTTAATAATGCGCACAAAATAATATAACATGGTGCAAGTATTTCCCAGTGCAGTACCAGTCAAAAGTTTGGACACACAATCCCATTGAAGTGACTTGAATATATCAGATGAGAATTACCTATACGGAGGAAGTTTCTTGTCTTGGAACTGTAAGAGGTGGCCGTCATACTGGCAGAAGCCTGTCGAACCTGTTCAATGTCTGGATCATTGGTCTTTACCTGGACATGGAAAATAGAATACAAATGACATCATCCACAATCATCAAACCTATACAGAGGTTAAAGGTGCAGTATCCATCCATCCATCCATTAGCTATACCGCTTTTCCTATGCAGGGTCGCGGGGGGGCTGGAGCCTATCCCAGCCGACACAGGGCGAGAGGCGGGGTACACCCTGGACAGGTCGCCAGTC
>JAVQIZ010174742.1:0-19047 GCA_036023535.2 Galaxias brevipinnis | reverse complement strand
AAGTTAAACTACAGTTAACTGTTTGACCTTTTGTGCGTTTCTCTTGTAAGTCTCTAGGTCTTATGGACTAACCTTTAAAATGTATGCCCAATCAGGATAGTGCTCCTACAGGCTGCTTGAGTGAATTTGGTTCTGTTACATAGACATGCACCTCTTGCCAGTCGTCCTAATTTACCCTTGTGCTCATCATCATGTGTATGAAACGCTTGGCCTCGTAGTCTGACCCTGTTTGCTCCAGCAATGGCCTGTGCTCTCTCTGTTACTGAGAACTGCAGGCTATGAACCTCTCCCTGTTTGCTCTTCCCTTTTTCAAACACAGGGAAAAACACAGCTGATAGAGGGATTGCAAAGTCTACAGCAGCAGCGTTGCTCAACTGCAGTGCCGGCCTGTTCCCTGCAGCTGCCCTTAAAGGGACAGTGGCCTGCGTCTTTCTTTCTGAAACCAAAATCACTGATGTGTGCTTAAGGGGTTTAACTGGTCTGGAGCGTATTTCACACCCTGCCCCCCAGCACCACCGCTCCGTTAAAACGAGTAGGCTACCCTTTCAACATGTAGGTTTCAAAACCGTTTTCCAGGGATTATAGCCAAGTTTCTATGCTCCCGAAAGGGTTAAGGAAACGGAGAGAGAGTGAACCAACAAGGTATTAGGAGGATCATGAGGAAATAAGGAAGCAAAACAAAAGATGTTCTTTGGTTCAGAGCTTAGCCTACTACAATAAAAAAGCTGAAAGCCTAGTGTCCATTTTGCTTTAGGTTTTTATTTTCTTAGGAGCTGAGCCTTTATTAGTCTTACCTATCCCTGTGAGGAAATAGGAGATAAGTCGAGGCCTAAGGGAATGAGACTCAGTTCTGTTAGTGTGGGGATAACAAATGAGCCGAACCTGCAATTAATCAGCAGCACCAGACCAAGCCAAGAGAGAACGGGGCCTTAAAGACTGGTAGAGGCCACGCCAAGGCTGAAGTCTACTACCTTGCTGTAACCATGGTGAAAGCTGAGCTCTGATGTGTGACACTAACTAGTCATGTAAAGATTTTTCATAAGGTAAATCATATGAAGAGCGTGACGGGAGTAATATCTTGACATGCCAAACAATAGTGTAGAGGACGTAAAGGAAACTTTACGAGTCAAGCACAGGACAGAAGTTGGATTTCCTGTCTTGGAAATGTTTTCCTGAACAACTGTTAAAGCTATCAGAGGGGGAGTGTGCTAGTTTATTTGGCTGTTTTAGGAAAAAAATAAAAAGACGTAAAGGTCCCATGTTTTTTAGATTGAGTACTTTATCAGGAGAAAATGAAGTAGCAGGTTAACAGGGTTTTAAGTGAAATTCTAAGGCTGACTCCTTTTGATTGAGAACCAGCGGCATTCTTGTTAGTACCACAACTCCACAACTCGACTCAGACACAGATTTTCAATAGAAATGAGTTTTTATTGGTTTAACTTTAAACTGCAATCTGTCATTACAAAAAGTACATGAACAAAATGAGTACTGTAGTGAACAGCAACAGCTGTTAAGAGTACATTCAACAGTTGCTTTTTGTGTGTCAATCCTGTTAACCTCAATTCTCTACTACAAGAACAATTTTTAGGCGTTTATCTGGTTTGAGTTATAAAAACGTATGAAGGCACAACATTTGGGATACCTGGAATGTATTGATAGGCACTTTATGGGAAAAGTGGTCCAACAAGATTTAGAAGATTAAAACTAAAAACACATCTACTTTGTTGACTAAAAGTGCTAGCAAATGTGTGCACGGTATTGTGGAATAGGCAATCTTCCCTAATCAAATCAATGAAGAGCTAAAACATCTTTATCATCCACTGCTTAAATGCAAGGGTGAGTTGATAGATTATTTAAGCGTTCATCCCATTAAACAAAAAGAGGGCTGTAACCCAACTCAAGTCTATATTATAGAGGACACGAGCCGCTGCAGCTCACAACTGGAACATGGATTAAGACAGCAAGAGAACCAGAAACTGCAGTCCATCATGAGGGAGAAAAAACAATAAATAAAAACGCAAAACCCTTTTGCATTTTCGTGTTAAATTAAGATTCACTTTCAAAATAAATCAAAGTGTAGTTACAAAAATGTCATTGCAGTGTAATATATTAACTGTGAAAATAACAAAAAAAAAAAGGTCTTCACAATCTTGCGATTAATACGGAAGATCATAATTTAACATAAAAGAAAATATATTCTATTGTTTCATTATCCAGATAAATACAAAATAAAAAATGCTTAAGATCAGCAATAAATACATTTTTGATAAGTTAAATAAGCAGTGACAAGCGAAACCTCCACTCTGAAGGCTTGTTCCAAAACAAACTAAACAATAATAATATAACAATAATAATATAATATAGAACAATATGGAATTGACACAAGAGGGTTTTGCCCTCATTTGATTTCACACAGCAAACCGAGGCGTCATCTCGATCAGAGTATTGGGCTACATGGAGGTTGGTAAAAAGCAAAGCTTGACTAGTAATGTTTTCTAACCAAAGGACTCAACAAATATGAATGGCCCCCTCGCCTTTTCAACACAACTAATGACCAACGAGACAGAGTGACACTTTGCAGGGCACCACAAATTCTTGGGCATTGAAGGTGAAAAGGCACGTAGCACCAAAGAAAATTTCATATTAATCCAGCCTGATTAGGAAAAAAAATAAATCTGTCTTTTATCCCCTTATCAACGACGGGCCTGTTCCAAATACAGAGGGAGCTGGGAATCAGCCATTATTAAAAGTGAAAATAAACGTTGAGGTCCACATTCTTGGGCACCAAGGCACTAAGACTTACTGCCATAATTTACAGTCAACGGTTTTAGCTTCTTTAATTTGTAGATATACTGACCCTCTTAATGGAACATCGATTTGTCACATCACGTCCTCCTCAAGGTCTCAATGAAGGGAGGTTTAAAAGGTTTAGGCACAGGCAGTAATGATGGCCTTCTGGAGCTATGTAGCCCTGCTACACATGAACTGACAGACACTTTCCTGGCTTGGAACACCCTTCTCTACTGGAAATTCCATCCCCTGATAATACTAGCTAGCTACTTTATGATTTCAATATCAAAACGACTTTTCACAATCATTCACATCATTCACCCATGGCACTGGTGTAAGGACAGAAACACTAACTATGATTCTCATTTGTTAACTGCTCGTCGTGATTGGGAGAGATCGCATTTTGGAATGACGGTGTGGTCTGTTACTTAATGATCAGATTTTTCGGAAATGGGGAAAAGGTCTCCGTGAGGACCGACAGGAGGGGAGAGGAGGGATAAGGGCGAGGAAAGGAGATGATGAACCTCTGCAAAAGGCAGACAACCCGCTTTCTGATTGGACTCGGTGGCTACAACACTGCACAGAACTCGGTCCACTTCTCTGTAAACAAGGCACGAAGAGGATTTTTTTTTGGGGGGGGGGGGCTAATCACTCACTCATTTTACTCCATGTCTTCCTAGCATGTGATGCATTTGCCTCTTAGTCATCAGAGATGGAGAGCCTGCTGAAGATGGGGAGGCGGCGTGAGGCATCCAGGAGGGGGGACTCAGAGCCACTCTGGCTGCCCACACTGCTCTGGTAGCCCTCCTGGTCAGATAGAGAGTCTGGGGGGCTGGGAGGGGACTCCGACATGGCTCGGAAGAAGCAAGGGACAGGTGGGGATGGTGGAGATGGTGGGGCTGGGCCCTGGGACTCAGAGACAGGGGGGCAGCCTAGGCTTGGGCAAAACAGGTTGGCAAGCTCCTGGCTGGAATAAGTGAAGGGGTTGCATTGCCAATCAGCCAGGTCTTCGGTGGAGAACATGGGCGGTGGGGTGACAGAGGTGGGGCTGTCCTGCAGGCTGCCTGAGCTGGGGAACCCTGCAAAGCTGAAGCTGTGCTGAAGCCGAGGGCGCTCCAGCTTGTTGAAGCTGGACAGCGGAGGGGGTCCGCGGCGCTCCTCCGCGTTGTGGATGAAGTGGCAGCGCGGGCCGTAGGGGCAGAAGCCGATGGTGTGGAAGGTGCGGCAGAGCTCCGTCTTGTACTTTGGGTGGCGGCTCAGGCTGCGCAGCTCGTGCATCCCATGGGCAAACTGGCACTTGTCTCCGTACTTGCAGGTGCCGTTCTCCTCAAAGGGCCGACAGAGCTCGGTCTTGTAGCGGCTGGAGTTCACCTGCCCACCACCGCCCATGCACATCTGGCTGCCGGGCTTCAGCCTCTCCCCGGTCTCTGACAAGGAGCGGTCACGGAACCGATTCTCTTTGTTACTGCTGCTGCTACTGCTTATGAGAACAGAGGGGTCCATTTTGAGACTGTTAAGGAACTGGTTCTGGTTGAATTTACCATTTGGGAGGGTAATCGAGTGTCGACGCTGAAACAGGCCTCCTGTGGAGGGGGCCCCCACCACCTTCCTGTCCAGCAGGGGCCCAGTGGGGGTGCAGGAGGAGGGGTTGGCACTGGAACAGGGGATTGATGATGACTGGGGTCCACAGAGAGTGTTGTTGTTGAAGTTCAACATCTTGTTGTTCTGTAATGTAAAGTTTTAAAAATGTTTACTTTAAGTTACAAGCTGTTTGAGAGAGAGGTTTGGATCAGGGGTGTGCTTGAAATTTGAAAACAACCCATTTCTGTTGGCGCAAACTAAACTTGTAGCATTATATCTGGATAGTTATGCCATGTGCCCTTGCTTTTTGGCTCAGGGGTCACAAGTCACTCAAGAGGTAGATACTCTATTAATAACTATTTTAGCAAGAGACCAAACTGTTAAAGATTGATGGGTTTATGATTGAGTTTTGCATTAATAACAAAAGTTGAGACACAACGTTAAATTATTTAAACATTAGTTTTATTTCACTGTGAACCGTTTTTAAGCGCGAGACAGATTTATGTCTTATGAGCGCCGCCAGCCATCCACAGCAAAAGGGAATGAATGCATTGGAAGAATGTCAGCAAAGCAAGCTCTAGTAAAAGCTGACATGGCAAGCGCCGCTTATTACTTTGCAGCTCTAAACTTGTTTCATAAATTTCAAGGTTAGTTTGCTTGGTACCAAGAACATAAATCTCCAAGTAAAAAAAACAACAACTTTCAAATCCTGTAATTGTTACGAACTGCAAAATAGGCATTGGAGAAAAAACTGCGATACGACAGTTTAGCCACAAAGTTGCTTTGCTAACTTAGCTGGCTGTTAGTGTTAGCTAGCTAACGCTAAACGTTGGTTGGTAAGTACTACGTTGTAAAAAAAAGTATAACGTTAGACTTGCAAAAATGTGTTTATACACCATATCCTTTGCATTGTCAGCAGTTTACTACAACCGCTTAAAATCACGCTAGCTAACGTTAAATTCACTTGATTTACCAAATCAAAGGAAATGTTCAAAGAAATTAGCCAGACAACATAACATTATTGGTAACGATCGAATCATTCGTTGTCTTAGTTCCAATGTGCAAGTAAAGTAAACTAACGTTATCTGACATTGCAAAAGCCTCCCTGGTTCAGTTCGTTTTGTTTTGCAGTGTTAACTTTACCTTGTTGTTAACTTCACTGTAGTCGAAGAAAGACGAAATGAGGGTTGCTGTCATTTTTGTTGAGTGAAATTGAAAAGAACTTAAAAACAGGGCTGGTGGTGATAGTCCAGATTAAAGTATTCTTTCTGCCCTGCAGAGAGCCCCCTCTGTTCTGACCGGATTGTGCGCAGTTCCTTTTGAGAACGCAGCGGGCATGGATATGTTTGATGGGAGGGGCTCCCGCTCGAGTGACGTTTGAGGTAAACTGCTGTCTGTCCTCCATTCTGCTCTGTCTTTGGTAAATAGAAGCTGTAATGACATTAAATAGTTTCGGGCACAGTAACCGTACAGAACCTTGTTCTATAGTGGGTTTTTTCTACTTATATAAGTTTAATGGAGATGGGTACCTAAATGCTGGACACTCATTTATGACACATTTAATTAAAATTGCATCAGTTTTCCTTATGATTAGTTTGGTAAATAACTTGTGTCTGTGTGTGTGTGTGTGTGTGTGTGTGTTTGTGTGTGTGTGTGTGTGTGTGCGTGCGTGCGTGCGTGCACTTGTGGGAACCTTTGTGTCAGCAACACCATTGTCAGTTTTTCCCCCCAATGAGTACGTGAATTATCAAGTTCTCAATTGTGTTTGCTACATATTGCTGTGGTTCTCATATTTTTTTGACCAACCGTGACCATGATATGGTTTCCCCTGAATGTATGCATTATCTGTGGAGTAAGATTGCGTTGCTATGCTAGCCACACAGCAAGATATACATACTATCTCTTCAAAGTCTGAACTGACTCTGCTTGGAGTTGCTTCGCTTGAGGCCTAAGGAAATATCTCATAACATGCTACTTCCTTTCTATGCTGCGATTTCAATATATCTCTCTGGTTCCCTCCACAGTGAAAGGGAAATCTATGGTTACTGCAAGGAAGGTACATTTTGAGAGATCATTCTCACGCAATATCTGCAATTCGTAGGTCAAGTCAAGTCCTTTGAGTACAGAGGATGTTGTTCAATAACTGACTTCAAATTAATAAGTATTTAATTATTAAATTGATTAAATGCATCAGGAGTGGGATTGGATTTTAATTTTAAAATTCAGTTTTCAAAGTCCATTTCTGCCAGTGGTCCATAATTAAGTTGTTAATGAGCTGTTGTTAGCCAAGTTCATAGATGTTTGTTCTGTGGGTGGGTAACCTGCGAGTGTGGTTTGCTACAACATTAGATCTGGTTAAGCCAGCTACAAGGTAAGTCTTTACATCCTGTCAATTCTGAAGATTAATAGCACCTTTCGAAAAAGTTGAGGATTTCCCATAGTCAATACCTGGTTATATGATCTAAAACTACAGCCAATGATTTCTTGTAGTCCTAATCAAGCTTTCAAATGCCCCATGAATAATTATTGTCCATTTATTTATTATGAATATACAATGATCTAATTTCAGTAGATCCTTATTGAGATAGGGTCTATTGCAAATCTCTCACACAACACAGTTCGTAATACAGCAAAGTATCCCCATAATATGTATCAAAAGATCTATGGAGATGGGAGTTTTGTAAACCCCGCCAAACAATACCGCCATAGATTTGAGGGTTGAAATCCTTCTAGCTGCCAACCTAACCCAATTTTACAAAACAACTTTGTAGTACTAATTGTGTCTCCCTCCTTACTTCCCCCTTTACCTTCTCTTAGTACAGTTTCTTGTCTCCTAAAAAGTCTTTGGTGGAGAGTGTTGCTCTGTGAAACCCCAGAGACTTTGATAGAGGGTGTTTGATGCCTCATTATGTTGACATGGTGGTGTTTGTAATAAAAATTTGATAATTTTTTGAATGGTTTTTACCAAGCTGTAACTCATTTTCCATTTTCTTTTTGTTTTGGTTATGGAGGATTGAGGTTTGTTTGCTTTTGATTGGGAAAATAAATAATAAATAAATAAAGTGTCAGAGAGGGAGACTGGGAGGCAATCTGTTTGAAGAGCACATTTATGATTTATTTCAGTCCTTACACAACGGTATGTTAGTTCTACAAGACTCACAGTAAGATAAGAACTTCCCAGTCAAATTCATGATTGACCTCTGCCATGTTTACTAAATTGGATTCAAAACCTAGGTTGACTCATTCCTTCCTTGGCGTTTTATTTCTTTCACACGAATTAAGATGAAGGATGATTGAATGGCAGGAAAGAAGCTGTTCAGTTATTATGCAAGGGCGTTTTTCTTGGTGTCAGGACTTAATAAGGGCTAAGATTTCTTAACGTTGGCCCGTTTGACATTGAATGCTGTACAAAAGCAATGTTTGCACAGAGAGAGGCCCCACCGCAGTTGACAGGCTTGACTGAAGATCAGACAAATGGACACATCTGGAGATGTGTGGTCCGTGTCACTGCCGGTTCTGTTTGCTTAAGGTCAGACCACTCAACCAAAAACAGAGCCTTCCCTAGGGGAAAACGCAACAATTTGGACGCCTTAAGAAAATAAATAACAACCACACAGGCAGATTATATTTTCCAATAGCAAAGCCAGTTTGTGGTGCGTAAGCAAAACATGCATGGCATGTCTCTTGACCACCAGTGTTTGGGTCTCCTCCCACTACCCCACCTCTTAGCCCCACACTTCACTCTGTTTCCCATCCAGCTACTCTTGCTTTATTCTCCAAACTGCAAACACACAATACACAGTGTTTAAACCTCCCCACAAACTAGCACAGCTCACCCCACACACATACAGCTCTTAAAACCCTGTCGAAGCTGTTTGTGAGCGATGGTGTTCCATGTGTTTAATAAGAGGGAAATCGGTAGCAGGACAACTAAGAGACGTGACAAGGCTGTGTAATGAGAGGCTGTGGAATGGCAAGAGGTGAAAGAGGAGGACGAGGGATGGAGAGAAAGTTGAAGGTTGTGCAAAAAGGCCAGAGGACAGAACTGCGCTGTCATGTCTCAGGAATGTTGTGGGGGCGCTCGCCGGTGTGACTAAACCATTTTTCACAGCTGTAATCTGAGGAAGCCGTCTGTGTGTTGGCAGTGTGTTCCCCGGCCAGGCCGGTTCCAGAGGAAAGGAAAGAGAAAGAGGAGGGAGGGGTCACATATCGCAGACCTCACTTTTCATTCCCTGGTCTCCCAGCACCGTGAACACGGTCCGTAGGTCCTTTGAGGATTTACAGATGAAATGGAGCCTTGACCCTTGCATTCCGCAGAGCAGTACCTTCTGGGAGAGTCGACACAGCAGAACTCGACTGGCCCTGGCTTCCTCTGTCTAGTCAGCTTTCCCTTTTCGTCCTGTCGATTAGCTCCTGACGGCGGTTAGCTCACTTAAAGTAGGGAACACTATTAAGGTGGACACCCGACAGCTCTATCAGAATCACCTGTGTCTGTGAATTGTGACCGACCCTCTCTTTAACATGACCAGATGGCTGCAAAAGGCTCTGCCAAGTTGCGTAAGACGCATTCTTCCCTTTTCAAAGGCAAAGCCCTCTGACTCGTGGGTCTAATTGAGAATGGCTACACATCTGGAACGGCTAAAACCCCCAATAAAATGGTTATAGAGTAATCAAACAGCATTAATGTGTACACATTTTACATAAGCAATTTGACTAACAGCAGTTGTTTTTCAATGAGGGCAAAAAGGAAAAGCCTGCATAGCATAGTAAGAAAACCGATTGCCAAGCATAGCGTATGATATATGTGAAAACATCCTCTAAGTTGCTGTGGTGTTCTTTGTATACTTCCTGTTCATGGTAATTGACGTCAACCTACCGTTCATACTAGTTATCTTCTTCAGTCTATGTTGCAATCCTGGTAAGTCAACACTGCAATCTGCACATGTATAAAGAATATGAGTAAAACTATGCACGATTCCTCGCTCATCTTTGTGGCCATTTGTAATAAAAGGCTATCTGCCCGTTTTGAGGTTATATATTCACTTGCAGATATATCCCTATATAAGTCACACAGCATTCAACATTCTCCCTCGTTGCCTCATATAACATAGATCAGATTTACGAGGTCAAAGTTCTTCAGTGCAAATATTTATGCAGAACTTGCGTAAACACGCTATTAACATATCGTTCGAGCTGTTGAAAGGTAAATATCCCAAAAAGAACAACATTTATGCATTTTTGCTAAACATTTTTACATTAACATTTTTGTCTTTAGCAGACACGTTTTATCCCCTGGAGCAACTTAGGGTTAAGTGCCTGCATGGCTCAAGTGCACACTAGTGGTAGTGTTCCAAGGTGGGGATTTAAGCGCATTACTTTTTGGTAACCAGGTAGCAGTCCTACCCACTGGGCCACCACAATCCACATATCACTTGCGGTATGTTAGATTTAGAATGTCACTCTTGGTTTAGTTCTTAATTTCCCTTCTGATATGACATAACACCTATCTGTTGAGCCCTATCTGACATGGGGTTAGTTTCAACTGAGAGCTGAACTTCGTGCATTAATTGCTCTCTCAGTTTTAGCTAAATGCAAGACTTTAAGATAGTTTTAAAGACTTTTGTTTCAAAATTGGATATTGACCATTTGACCATGCTAACCATCTACAAACACTAAGCCCTCCTTGTAGAATACAGTACCTCAATGTGAACATAACTTGGGCTCCTCATTCTTATCTGTCTGACTGGAGGGTTTCCTCAGAAAGCTATGTGATACCCAGATATGGATGGTTAAGGTCACTGGCCCATTGCCTCAGGTCAGAGATGCTGAATACTGAGGAGAGGTATCACTGTCACCATTTATTAGTTTCCCCACTCTGTGCAGTTTCACGGCTATCCAAAGGGCGAAACCAGAGGTGACATCAAGCTGTGAGTTATAGTGCTGCTTGTCTCGCCCAGCCCTTTGGTGAGGGATGGATTGTTCACTTAGGGCACTGGGGTCAGGGTGGCTTCAATGGGAGATACTGCTGGGTCACACCACATGCAAGTCATTAGGACAAAGTCCAATGGAGTTTTTTCTGAACAACAAAGTGGTTTCTTCCTTGAATCATTCCTCTGCTGCCTTGGTTTGGCCACGCCACCATATTGCTTCCCTACAAAGAAAGAGTTTTTTTTTGAGTAATTGAGGCATTTGTATTTGTGTAGTTGAATTGAAACGCCATTCATCACAGTGACGTAGGAGATAAGTGTGCCCTAGACTCAACCTACTCTTTCTCCCTCTCTCTCCACTTGTTTTCTCAGCAGTCTCACGCTGCAGAACCAGACATTGTGATCCTTGCACTTCGGCCCGGGCCTGCCAAACTCAACACTCCAGATTTTGCAATACATCCACGTCCCTTTGCCACAATTGGATAACACAGTCCAACTGCCAACCAATCAGCCAGAATATGAATTGCAAATAAAGCAGCCAAAAGGAACCGTGACCACGGCACTGCTTGTCGTGCTTGACCAAGGAAACTGAACAGCGAGGTTAGCTTTGGCCCTGTTTTCCCCTCCTGTTACCATTCTGGTTCTCCCTTCACTGACTTTTAAAGTTCTGGAGTCCAGTATTAGTGAGGCCTGATGTTATCCTACACCTCACCGTGAGCACACATGACTGCCGTGCAGATTTCCTTCGCTTTCTGCGCTGCCCTGGGGCCAGAAGTGAAGTCATCGGCCGTCACACCTTGGCCTTTGTGGGCTGCAGAGAAAAGGCTAAGGATAGCGGGCAGCTCAGTGGTGGATGTCTTGTGAGGGGCCGGGATTAGTGCAAAGCAAATGAGGGAAAAAAACAGCCGAGAGTCGTCGTCCCCCCCCCAAACCCCTCCGCCTTTCTTTCGACTGCTTTGTGTTATCTCAGGAGGTCTTTGATGCGGCTCTAAATCACGCCGCACACCATTTGATCTCTCCCACATTAAGGAGACACATATTTCAACGTCTGAACGTTTTGCGGGTTTCCTGCACACATGCCCCGGTGAAGACCCTTCCCTATAAGTAATGATTGCAAACAGACTGTCTGAGCGATCCTCTTTTCTTCTGGATTTTAGCTCAACTCCTTTCACTCCTATGTTTTGCGTGCGCGCCTGTGCATATGTGTGCATGCAGGTGCTGCACGTGGCAGAGGCGAGAGTTCTGGAGCAAAAGGCAAACGTCGAAGATCTGCACAAATTATCCAATGCACAATACGCACACAGGCACACACACATACTCACACAAAGGGGGGGGGGTCACAGATTATTACGCCCACACACAAACAGCGGGACTGACTGCAAACCCGTCACATCTCGGACACCAGGATGATTACAAAGAGCCTTAGGTGATAGCAGGGGAGCCGACCCAAAGTGCAGGGGCTGCAGTAACGCAACGCCACTGAGGCCTCTCATTGAGCTCTGTAGCCTGCCATGGCCCAATTAAGCCTGCCTGGCTGGCTCCCAGAGCACCCTGGGGGTCTTGACCTGCGCCGATCATTAACGCGGTGAAGAAAAGCCCTGTGAAAAAGAGCCGAGAGGTCTAAGACAACCGTCAAGAGTGTCACACAGCTGTAAGGGGTTTGAGCTGCTATGTTACAGTACACCTCCCTCGTCATCTCCTCTCTCTGGTTTAACCGATTTAAATCTGAGGTCTTTGCCAAACTCCAGGCTTTCGAAATAAAATGTTGTTGAAAACAAATGCCAACTGAATGAATAGTTCAAAAACCGTTTGCCAAGCACAATATACATATGAAAACTTCCTGTAAATAGTTGTGTAGTTATTTGTATCCTTCCTGGTCATGGCATTTGACGTCAACTAATACAATAGACCTTTTATATTGACGGTTTGTCCCTTTTTGGCGAGGACAGGTCTGGGTTTGTCTTAAAATGTCAATTCAATAAGAAACTAAATAGAGGAAATCTCAGAGAGGATGTTTTTTTGGGATATAAATCTGTTTGAGTGAGAGCGTGCGTCCACTTGTGTGTGCGTGTGTGTACGCTATGAATAAATTGAATGGGAACGTATATGAAAGAATCGGTGTTCAGAAACGGCAGTAGATGCCAAGACTGCGGTTGTGCCGCATGCATGTGCTGCTTTCCAAAACAGCCATTGTTGAATGTTGTGTTGAAAGTGTGTTGAGAAGCAGGAAGTGACTCATGGCTTTAAGCGTTTAACTGACTGACTGACTGACTGACTGTCTGTCTGTCTGTCTGTTTGTCTGTCTGTCTGTCTGTCTGAAGCTGCTGAATAAGCTGCTTCTGGTTATTTATGATCTAGTGGCAGGATGCTTTTCACTTCCTGAGAGGTTTTACTTGTCGTGGAGCCCGGCCATGGAAGTCAAGCTGTGCAGCTTTTGTTTGGAATGTAACAGCAATAGACCCAGTTTCTTCACTTGGAGAGTGCAGAGAACTCTCTTTACTGCGTAATACTGAGCAACACCACCTTTGTTAATCATAAACTCTTGATGGTTCTGGCCACTTCCAGGAATCAGCTGTCACTTGCAAGCAGGGCGTTGGGAGCGGAGAGCGGGAATGGGGCTGCGGGGGAGTTTCCTGTAAGAGTGGTCCCTGGGGGAAGCTTATGAGACAACCCGGCCCTGGAGAAGGAGTGTGCTGTAATGTGCACACTCAAGTCAACACACACACACACACACACACACACACACGTGCACACGTACACACGTACACACGTACCATGTTCATTTCCCATTTGTGTCAAATAAACACACGTTCTGTATACATATGTACTTACACATCTGCCCTTGTCTTAACCTTTGCTGTAGGCGGGATCCAGAGCTCTGGGAGCTGCGTTCCCACCAGCCTCTGTTTCCCCCAGGCCCGCCCCAAGATGGTTTCCACATGTGCAGCAGGAGACACGGCTGGCTGAGCGACCTGCGTTCAGGGATGGAAGTCCATGCCAAAGGTGACATTTAATTGTTGCCCAACGATGCCTGATTGTTGTTAAGAGCCCCCACCTGAATATACATTGGGACATTTTATATATGATGTTTTTTCAAACGACACTACACGTCAATACCGTTTCAATATCATTCCAGTGGCAGGTTTAGTACAAAAGTAGGATTAGGAACGTCTATTCTCTTGCGGTGGTATTCATGGTCTGTCCCTGTCAGGTGCATTCCACAGGTCTTCACAAGTCAGTGATTATGACAGCGGTACAACAAGTAGTGACATGAACGAGGTAAAATGTTGACTCCATTCGCCATTATTGGGATGTGGAATTATAAGCAACAGAGCATTTCCTTTCAGCAGCACAAACCAATTCCCCCTTTCCATTCTCTCTCTCTCTCTCTCTCTCTCTCTCTCTCTCTCTCTCTCTCTCTCTCTCTCGACACACACAGACTCCTGTTCCTCAGCACAGTCCCAAGCACACACCACATGCTGGAGCCTATCCAAGGCCCGAGATTTGACCAATTAACAAACAGGCCACATCAGAGCCAAGAGCCACTAATCAGAGGGGAGGAGAGTTGCAGCTGTCGTGTATATTGCTTTCCCAGGACACCGTCCTAGTCCGCAGGAAAACACAGTAAAAGCCTCTCCTTCTCTACCAGCAGTGCCCCCACCTCAGACGAATGCCATCAGTGAAGTCAAGCTGGTTGTGTCCGTATATTGACTGTGCCTTGTTATGCACTGTCTACTCAGCCGCTAACTGAATGAGACTAGGTCTCTTTTCCAGCAGTGCCCTGTTTAAAGGCAGAAAACACATTTCAAGAAATGAACAAGCCTGAAGATAATACAAATAAGCAAATAATAAAAATGTGTTTAGAATAATACAGTACAATATTGAAGTTTCAACCGAAACAATGTCCCACTGTTAGTGGCACATAACTAAAGTTAACTGAACTACTAAACATGACTGGAGACCTTTGTGGCTAAAAGGCATTCATTATCATCAATGCCCATGTTATTATTGTTTTAATTTGATTATAAAATGCTATCTGGGATGCACACATCTTGCAAAACATTTTTTATCATAAAATGTAGAATTTCTAAGCAATTGTGCTCCTTCTCCTACAGACGATAAATAAAAAATAACAATACATTTTATTTAAGGGAGCCTTTCAAGACACTCAAGGTCACCTTACAGTAAGCAGATAAGTGAAAATGAAAATCAAATATGAATAATTCAGCTGCAGAATAGCAATACAAAAGGGGTGTAGGGTAGGAAACCACAGTGGAACATTACTGAAAGCAAGAGTAAACAAGGGGCGATAGCCGGGCACACAATACAAGGGAGCCATCGTGTACTTCATATTGAAGCACTTACTTAGAGGATCCAACCTCATATGTACGTCATATGTACAGCCGCATCCATTAATTAAGAAGTTGAATGACCCTCTCCTTTTTAGATGGTACTACTCATATTTAACCAATCGTGTATGTTAACACAATTGTATGTTAGTCTTTTACAAGGCTGTTTTAGAGAGCCTTATCGGTCACAGCATCACATCTTGGTTTGCTAACCTCTTCATCTTGGTTTGGTAAAGTCTAAACTGGTCCGATTGATGCAGACAGCACGGAAGATTATAGGGGTCAAAACGCATCCATCCTTGAAGTCTGCTTACGAATAGGCTAGTCTAAGGCAAGCCAATTGTATAGTTACTGACCCATCCCATATTCTACACACTGAGTATCAGCTACTGCCCTCTGGCAGGAGATTCAGAGTCCCTTGTTGCAGATTCAATTAATTTATAAAATGTCAATAAAACCTTTAAACAGCGGCAGATGAGGAATTTGTGGAGAACTTTATGTTTATTGATTTTTTCGGTTTATCTATAGGTGCTTTTAGGAACCGTGCCCTATGTTTTTACTTGCTAATATCTGTGTACAGCGGCACAGGACGATTTTTGTTGTGGGGGTGGTGAAAAACCAAAATCGTGTTGCTGATATGTGGCAGTCTATGTATATACAGTATATGAATATATTATAGTTTTAGTTTTTTGTTTTAAATCGAATAACTGTTCAGAAAATGTGCCCAAACATGTATCATATACTTAGAACACAAGAACATAAGTAGTATGTAAGTGATTCTGAACACTGAAAACACCATGATCATAATGCTAACGTCTTCATTCTGACAGCACCAGCAAACGTTTAAACCTGGGGGTGCTGCAGCAGCATCTACCACAGCCCTAGTTCCTGCTCCCTTTGTTGTTTATGCATTTTGTAGGTGGAGTGTTTTATGACTGCAGCATGGGTGAAGGCCCAAGCTAAATTTTCCACTTTGTGGGACAATAAAGTTAATCTTGAATCTAATAAAACTCCTCCTAATTTGATTATTTTCTCACAATCTGAAGCCTTGGTATCTAACTAAAATTACTTCCCACTTTGAAATAGAGCCATTTGTCGCCAATCATTCTGCCTCTGTGTACCTGAGTTAAACAGCCTGTCATCGACTATTCCTTGAGAGTGGAGGAGAATGTTCTGAGCTGTTTTCCTTGTTAAAAGCAGGAAGCTAGCATGACTGCCGGCTGACCCTAAATTGAAATAATCAGTAGACTATAGTCGAGGTCAATGCTAAGGTCACTTTAAGCCCAAAGTAAAAAGATCATGTCAGGTCATCCATGGTCGAAGATGACCCATATTTTCCACATTGTGGTCTGTAAACATAAAACCGGACCCATAACATAAAATGATCTGGTGTTGCTAGTTAACCTTTGGTCATACTGGGGTGATAAAGTTGTGGCGGAGACGCCAGAGGTTTTAAAGAATAGGTGGAGGATAGGCCATGGCTATTGAAAGAGGACTTGGGTCTAACTGGCTATAATTTTCGGGGGGTAAATATTTGTTTTGTTTCGTATTTCAGTTTTGACATAACAAGTTTGAATTTTTTTTTTTTTTTCAGAGAGACGCAGTTCCAGTTACACAGCTACCATATGCAGACCACCACTTTGAATGTAGGATGTTATTGTGAGTGGGGCTGTGGTCGGACATGGAGGGGGAACAAGATATGGAAATTGCCACCACGATTGGCCTTGACATAGTTGGCTTTCATCAGCCTGACAGAACAAAGGGAGGCTACGATGAGAGGCGGAGAAGCTGAGAGAGGAAGGTATTTGGAGGGAGAGAGGGAAGAGTGGCGGAGGAGATGTAGTCCCGGGGGTCTGAGCGGATGACTGCGGCCGGGCTGGGAACCCTCTCATTTCCAGAGCGAGGGGATTCTCTTACAGCCATGTGTGCTCCTTCCCTGACAGGGCCCCGCTCTCATGTGGCTTCCTGTCGCAGACCGGCCCAGAGTGAGGCACTGCAGGCCACAGGTCCTGGTCGCATGACTACGGAGCTCCGGCGAGCCGGCGAGGAGGAGCAGGGGGCTGTGGGGATGGACTGGGGGAGGGGGGAGGGGGGGGGGGGGGTCTTGGAAGGGGCTCTTATGAGGCTTTTTGTGGGGAGTCAGGGGATGGGGGAGCTCTCTTCCTCCGGGAGATAACCCAGGCCTGGATTCAATAACAGAGATGAAGGGGAAGGAGCCTGGATGTCCACCACACTGGTACCACCACAGACCCCAGTCCCATGCAAGACTTGTCATTAAGTCAATCAGTCAGAGGACGAGGGGGATTTACCCTAGTTAGGTACAGAACACAGAAACACTGCACGGTCTACACAGACACAGGCACACATACTCAGAAAGACACAGGCACACACACACTCTGGGTCCCACGCTCTTTGCTGTCTCGACTGCACTCTTGATTTTATGAGTGCTCTTGTAAACACTATAATTCATTAAGTCTTGTAGAGCTCTTGTTACGTAATGCACAATCACTGAGGCCTGCAGTAGAGGCAAAGGGCGTTCGAAGGTGGAGAATGTGTTGATCAATATTATAGGGAAAATACAAGCCTGGGGTTACGGTTGCGACATTGTCAAATAAAAAAAATTTAAAAAAGAGATGAGATGGAAAGGTTGCACAGCTGCGGATTTGTCGTTTACATCAAACTCGGGAGGTTCCTCCATGTTGCGACTGAGCTACATAGGAAAGGCTGCCAACTGCTGGTGCAGAGACACAACTGCGCCGCGATTCCATGAAGTCACGCAGGTGGGCCCTTGGCGGTGATATATAACCCTGGCTGAATCTGTGCAGCCTCAAAGAAGTCACGTAAAGCCGCCTCCCAGCGTCTCTCTCTGCCCCTGATGAGCTTAGCAGGGCAGCAGCTGGCCCACCTCCGTGCTATTTTCCCGCCATTCCATGTCGGAGCTCAGAGCTGCTGTCCAAAGTCCTATGGTACTACTGATACAGCTCCACTGTCGGCCCGATTACACAGAAAGGTTACTTTGGACTCAAACAAAGAAGAAGCAGAAAGAAAGATCAGTGCCGGAGCTCTTCAGAGACTTTATGGGACGCGGCTCCACGACATCATGTGAAGTGTTTCCAGAGGAGCCAAAATAAATAAGTTATCAGAGTACGACGAGATACGGCCTCTGTTATCCACTGCCGATATCAACAGAAGGCTAATGGAACTGTTGGTCAACAGAGCGCCGCGCTATCATCCAACCTCTCAGTGCCTTCACAGTGTGTGTGTGTGTGTGTGTGTGTGTGTGTGTGTGTGTGTGGGCGTGTGTGTGGGCGTGTGTTTGCGTGTGTGTGTGTGTGTGTGGTTGTGTGTGTGAGTGAGCCAATCTGAGTGGGTGAAACAGGTGGCTTGTCTTGTCTTGGTAGATGAACCCAATGCCCTAGTGTTCTTTCGGGACCCATTACTCTTAAAAAACAAAATGGTGTCCGAGTCCCCCTCTGCTCCTCCATGTTACGCAAAGGCGCGCCGTCTAGAAGGGAACGATGAGGCGTGAGCTCGCGGCGGTTGTCCAGCCATGGCCCAGCGTGGAGACGGATGGTGGCCAGCGACACGGGCATGAGACAAAGGCCCGAGTACCTATGTAACACCTGCGGTGGGATGCTCTTTCGAGCTTCCCAACGCCTGCTGGAGTGTTCCCATATCACCACTTTATCAGCTGCGATGTGGGAGTGGGAGCCGTGCTCAGCAGTTCAGTGTCTTTAACATTGTATAACCGGACTCCCCCGCGGTTGACGGTCATTAAAAGAGAACTGTGGAGAGAATGGGAAGGAGCAATTTGAAGTCTGCGTCCAACTTTAAACCTTAACCATCCACAAAATCAGACACACACGCAGACACATGTAAAACACACGAACAATGCACAGTTCAGAGTTGTAAATAAAACGATTGTTTCCCCTCATGCCCTAGGCCAACGTTTCACACGGGTAAAAGTTGAATAACATCATTGGCAGTCGTCCAAGCACCTTTTTTTATTTTCTTCATTCTTCTCCTTCCATTTCACTGAGTCTGCTATAGTGAATAGAAAGAGACAGGGTGGGGGGGACATAAAGAGGCATGTTTTTCCTCTGTGGTCGCGAACATAAAGAATACAGACGAAGTGAGGGTCAAAGAAAAGAGAAAGAGAGAGCAGCACCAGGGGGGAGGCTTTGTGGCGATGAAAGAAGGTAGGGGTAGAGAGTACGCTGGGGTGGGGGGTTGGGGTAACTGCGGAGAGAGAGGCCGGCCCCTGCTGCTTGACAAAGTCCCGGCTGTGTTGTTCAGTGCTGTGTGACATGTGAGTCCCGTGGCTGCAGGGCCATGGGGAGGTCTCTCTCTCTCTCTCTCTCTCTCTCTCTCTCTCTCTCTCTCTCTCTCTCTCTCTCTCT
>JAVQIZ010174714.1:0-14697 GCA_036023535.2 Galaxias brevipinnis | reverse complement strand
GTTGGGTTTTTTACGGGTGGTGCCCCCCGGGGTGACCTTGGGCCCGGGCCCCCCCCCCCCCCCCCCCCACTAGTCCTCTCAGTAATGCAGACAGGCAGTCTGGTACGGGGCGTGTGAGGCTCTACGGTGGGGTCAGCTTCCCCTTGTGACCTTTTTAACACCTCACCGACCCCTCCAGAATCCGCACAAAAGTCCCTCTCGAGAGAGAGAGGCAGGAAGCGTGCCAACAGCCCGCCCCACCGGTGGAGAACCGTGAAGCAGCTGAGGAATCCGTCCCTGTGGCTCCTGCTCTGCTCTACTCCAGCGGAGCGTACACACACTCCACCCCGACACGTCTTCATTCACATGCTGAAGCCTCGGCTCGCCTTGCACCGTCACGCCGACCGGTTTCCACGGACGCGGCTAACGTCTCCATCAACGACAACGACGATTCCGTCATGAGAGGTGGACGTTCTGTTGACCCAAGTCGCGGCCACGCTCGGCTCCGGCCCTGGTGATGCCTGTCACACCTGTGTGTGTGTGTGTGTTGGTGTGTGTGTGTGCCTGTGCACTTCCAGCAGACTATCTGCAGTCTTCCGCTCTGTCTGTGTCATCCAGCTGAGATCCCAGCCTTGCTGCCCAGGGCCAAAGACAGTCATGGGAAGATGTATCCATGTGTTTGTTCCAGCTAGGCCCTCGAAGAAAACACAGCGTTCATGTTTATGGAGTGTGTTTATGTATTTGTGTGTGTTTATGGAGTGCGTTTGTGTGTGTTTGTGTGTGTGTGTGTGTGTGTGTGTGTGTGTGTGTGTGTGTGTGTGTGTGTGTGTGTGTTATTCTGTATGTGTGCCTGTGTACCTGTGTGTCCCTATACGTGTATCTACAGTAAACAGGCTCCTGTGGAATGGCTGTCCCCAGTAGCTGCTGCGCGGGTCACTGGGAGCGCCTGTCCCTATAGGACCTGCAGACGAGGACCTGGGAGAGGTCTTGTTAGCACAATAAGCAGTGGCTGGGGACAGTGTTTGCGCAGGTGGGAGCCCCTACTGTCAGAGCGCATATAAATCTGTCAGGGCAGAGAGTCCATGTGTAACCTCTTGGCTAGCTCCACATCCAGCAGCATAGCACCTCTCCCGGGGGCCTGGAAGGGGAGGGCGCAGGCCGACACAGACCCCAGAGAGGGAGGCATGTCCAGGGATAAGCGTTCCTGCTAAGGCAGGTCAGGCATGGTGCAGCGCTGGTGTTGAATGACGGACCGTCGTCGACTGCATTGCGTTGGCTTTGTTTCAAAACGACTGCCGTCTACAGCTACTTCCCAGGATTTACCGAACAAATGTACGCGCACACATTTAGAGCAGAACAGGGAACGGAGGAGCAAATGTTTACATGTCACTCAATTAAAAGCCCTAAACAAAGCCCTGTAATTTAAAGCCAGCCTTATGCCCCCAGGTACCTGTAACTGGTCCCCGCAACGGTGTGAAAAAGACACGTAATTATCGCAGAACATATTCACACCATGTTTGAAAGGCCATTAGCACAGTTCCTGCTGTTACCAATGGTTAACTCAGGGCACCGTCGTCTATTCATGGGAGGGTTCCAATGCCCGTTTTGCCGAGCTGCTCTGTATGGGAATGTGTTCGCTAGCTGGAGGAAGGTTTAATGTTTTATCGCCGGGGCTTCCCTGTTGTCCTTGACGGAGAGAAAGGTCACGGAGTGCTCCCACCATTCTCCTGAGCCTGGGGGGTGGGGACGGCGCCGGAGCCGTGACAAAAAAAAAACCAACCGCTGGTCCTCTCTTTCTCTCTCTGTCTTTCTCTCTCTCTCTCTCTCTCTCTCTCTCTCTCTCTCTCTCTATCTCTTTCTCTCTCTCCCCTCTCTCTCTTTTGCTGTCTCTCTCTCCCCTCTCTCTCTTTCGCTGTCTCTCTCTCTCTCTCTGTCTCTCTCTCCCCTCTCTCTCTCGCTCCCTCTCTGTGTATGTCATCCAGCCACCCGTGTACACACAGCTGGTAACAAGGTGCAGGATGGGTGTGCGGGGACCTATGCTGAGTAAACACTGATGTGCTCGGGGCTCACCAGCGCTCTCCTCTCTGCCCTCCTCTTTGTGTCCTCTCCCTCTCTTTATCTTTCCCCCTCTCCTTTCTTTTCGACTCCCGTCCCCCTGCGGCCTCCGTGAAGCAAGACGGTATCAACAGATGGGCCTGCATCTGGAATGGCTCCACCAAGGTGCTTAATCACCTGTGACGTGCCTGTTTGCCCTCCTAAGCGCGCTGACGGCTGGCTGTCGGTGGCCGGTGGCGAGGGTCCCACCTTCTCCAGTCAAACGCTGGGAAGCAGAGATGTGCTGTCTGGTCGTTGGTCGTCCCTGGCCGGGTCTCCTCCCTGGGAGGGTGTGGGACAGAGTGGCTTCTCACCTCCACCCCCCTGTGAAACGGCCGTCTCTAGTGGATGTTAAAGTGTAATCCAGTCCACCACTCCACAGGGCCTCAAAGAGGCCGGCGTGTAGTCATCTCCACCACCTAATCTCAACCCCTAATCACTGAAAGGAGAGGGAGAGGGAGGGAGGATGAGGGGGGGGAATAAGGCCACGATCCCTGAACACGCAGCGCCAAATGGTGGGTGCAATTAATCTCCAATTCAGCCGCACAAATCAGGCAATTTGTATGTTAAAGGAAGTAAGCTGTGGGGGGGAGGTGTGGGGGGGGGGGGGGGGCAGAGCGGGGGGAGTCGGACATGAGAGACCGGCCTCATGGGCCTCGAGAAGCAATCTGCTGCCCACTGAATAGTGGCCCTCGCATCGGGGGCCATGTGCTATGAAAGGTGGTCTGGTGCTGAGGGGGTCGTTGACTGTCGGATGGGAAAGGAGGGGGGGTGGGGGGGGGAGTACCACACACAGACCTATGAGGTGAGCGGGTGGATGGCGGGGGGAGGGGGTTGGGTGCTGACTGATGGAGAAAGAGGACCAGGGATGGCAGGGGGGGGGGGGCAGGTCAGGAGAGGAGCGGGAGCGGCGACAGCCTCTACTTTGTTCCCTCTCGTCTCCTTAAACGCTCCAGTCCTCTCAGCGCCAGGCTGTCACTCTCTCCTCTCTGCACGCCGGCACTGACAGGCCAGCAGACAGATGGCTGAGTGGAGAGCCCTCCCCATTGTACATGGCGACTGACTTCACACGCACAAACTCCCATCAACACATTTGAAGTGAAAATGGTGTTGAACGAAAACAACACCGTATATGCCAGAAAATAATGTCAAACATACCTATAGAAATACATTGACCATAAACTGAAAGGGCTTTTATTTTTGCCAAGCCAATAACTTGTGAAGGTAGGTAGGCGCTATTGTTCTATTTTGTGTGAAACAATGTAAAGATTGCAGTCTCAATAATTTTACAGTGATACTTAGAAATGTCATTGTGTTGAAATTATTTGACTTCAGCATCTGGCTTCTGGCAACCCAAAACAAGATGAGAAAAGCAAAACAATTGTGCCTTTGATTTCCAGGGAAAATGAGTTCTGAGAAACACATTTTCTCCGTAATTGCTCCGTAATTGTTTGTTGGTAAAAAAAAGAGAGGAGAATGAGCTTGTGTCAAGGCCATAAGTAAGTGCACTGACTTACAAAGATAAAGAAGCGCACACACACACACACACGCACACACACACACACACACACACACACACACACACACACACACACACACACACACACACACAGACACACACTCACACACACACACACACACGTGAGAAAGGTACATTCAATGGCACCAAATCAACAGAGGTACAAAACCTTTAATAAACACAGAGAAAACGTATGGAGCCACTTAACGCGGAGAATGTGCTACCTCTAAAACTTTTTATCAGCGTTGTTCAGTGCAAGTTAAATGTGGCAAAACTTAATAAATAAGACAACCCACTCACTAACACTTGAGTGAATTTCTATGACCCATGGAATTAGTGCAGATCCAATTGGCATGTGGAACTGTTTGGACTTGACGATGCCTATTTAGTCAGGACTGTTTCATATGTGTGAAGTGAAGTAGGGTTATTAGAGCTGAGGCCAGTGTTGTCCGTCTGTCTCCGCGCCCGACGCCTACAGCGCATTTGACGCTTCACACACCTTCTCAAAGTGTTGGGCTAAATAGCGGTTTGAGCCAGCACACAGAGCACATCCCTGTGCGTGTGTGTCCCTCTCTTCGTCGCTGTGTGTTTGTTTGTGTGGGCTGCGGAGGGCGTTTACGTGCAGCAGAGTGTGAGACCTGGCTTTGTGATGGGACTGTCCAAACCACAGTTGGGACAGATCTCCTCTGACCAGCTTCCAGTCCAAACATTCCGTTGGGTTTCTCTTCTGCCTGTCTGCTGGGTGGCGCGCACACACACACACACACACACACACACACACAGAGACTCAGCGCCCTGCCCGTCCTCCTGGCCACACGGTCCCCAGCGCGCCAGGCCTGGGTCTGGGTCGTAAAAGAGGCAGGGCCCTGGCCGGCTCAGGATGGACGGTGGAGCTTTCATCCCCCTCTCCGCCTTCAGCCTTGCTTTGAAGAGGGGGAACAGGAGATAAGGCGCTCTCTGCCAGGGGGAAACAGAGGGAGACACAGGCGGCGGAGACAAGGAGGAAGGGTTTCCGTTTCAGGATCCACAGGACTTAGTGGTGAAAGGTTGTGAAAATAACACCAGGCCACAAGCTGTGCTGGGACCACGCGTGAAATCGTGAACAGAGGGATTAATGGCACTGTGAAAGGAGAATTAGAGGGGTACGACCCCCCTCCCCCCATCCACCCACCACCACAAGTACCACCTTCTCCCTCCTACCCCTAACAGAGGTTTGTTTTAGGCCGCCCACTGCTGCACAAATGCTGGGTGCGGGGGAGACAGGGGGCGCTGTTGGATGTTTCGGATGAAGAGAGGATCATGGCTGGATGGACGGCACCCAAACAGCCCTTTATTCACTGAATTCACGCACATGAAGATTAAATAGAGACCCAAACTCAATGTTGGTCAAACTATCTAACTAAAATCGATTTAATGTATTGAAGCAAAATATAACTACATCGATGACTATTGTGAACATTTAGACAAATACACAAACTCACTTCTTCAACAAAGGGGCTGTTTAACATCCCCTGACTGAATAACATTGTCTGTGTCTGGAGATCTTCATTAAGAAAATGTCAACAATTGCGCGCGTGTGCTTTCTTCGTAATCTTTCCCTCAGCATTGGAATTGAGTGGGCGCAGTCAGCTGTGACATTTTCCGACATTTGACCCCGGGAACACATCTGAAATGGCACAGGAATACCTAATCTCGACAGGAATCTAGATAATCCCAAAAACTAACAGTGCAGTCTGTTGTCTATTTGCGTCGGATCGATATCAGCCACGCGTGCTGATCTTTTCCCGGCGGACACAGCAGGCTGAAGGAGTAGACAGGTCTGAGAGAGACAGACAGACGAGCACATTAAGACCCACTGCGACACACACACACACACACACCCACACACACACACACACACACACACACACACACACACACACACACACACACACACACACGCAGATGGGTCTTCATCTTAGCAAAGCGGAACCTGCAGATACATGGCCCAGCAGATTGGATTCTGACCTGAGCTTAGTGCCTCTCATGGCAGCCAAACGTGTCTGTACCTTGTGAGGATTTGTCAATGTAGGTTCCCTGACTACTTCATATGTTCAATGCATCATGTTGCTGCTCATCCAGCCTGCTAGTAAGTTATGACTCAATGCACATGAGTCTTTGGGTGTGAGTTTTTCTGTGTTAATGTGTGTGCGTGTGTGTTTGTGTATGTGTGTGAGTGTGTATACGTGTGTGTGTGTGTGTGTGTGTGTGTGTGTGTGTGCGTGCGTTGAGAGTTCCCTGCTAGCAGGAGCATTTTGGAGGCGACAACGGGGGCCTCACCTGTCTGGGCTCCACTACAACGAGGGGCTCTGGTTTCCACACAGGGCATCCTCCAAAGCCTGGTCATAAACAGCACAGGATTAGCCAATCAGTGTCCGTGCCTTCCTGTCTGTCTTGAGGGCGACGACGGCATCACAATGTGCTCCTTCTGTGGGGCTGTCGTTTGGCAAAGGGACGACATGTGGCGCAACCCTCAGCAATGCCTCTGGAAGCCAACAGGCTGTTGCTATGTGTAGAGACAGTCGGGCGAGGCTTCAATGCGCCCCCTTAATGTAGTGTTCCAGAGAACTGAAGTGTTCCTGAATTGGGGTGGGTGGGTGGGGGCGGGAGGGGGGCGGGGGGGCACAGCAAGTGTGGCCGGCTGGGTGGACGTGAGAGGGAATGTGAATGGAAAAGCATCTGTAAATAATTTGTCTGTGAAGTTTCCTGGATGTCTGCATGGATGGATAGAGCCACAGTGAAAGGTAGCAGAATAAACGAGTGCAGTCATTAACCTCATGGAACCCCCATTAGACATGCCCTGCTACCTCTCCCCTGCCAAGGCCCAGCGGGTGTGGGGTGAGAAAGGCCGCAGGGGGTGGGGTGGGGTGAGAAAGGCCGCGGGGGGTGGGGTGGGGGGCTAGACACAGATTGATCCCATTTCACTTGTAGGAAACACTCAACAGGAGTTAATCCAATCAGAACACCGACAACAGAAACACACAACCTGCGGGCCTTCTGACACTTTAGATGGGCAGTTCATTGTTCAGATCCGGGACAGGATTAGACCGTGGGAGGCACGTTGCTCATGGTCCCTACGCACACACTACGTGCAGTTGGATACCAGAGGGTCCTGTTAGGAGCAGGAGCCACAGTCGAGGGAAGTCTAGACCTCTCCCATATACGTGTGCTGGTGAGGAGACTGACACGCAGAACCATAATAATGTGTATCAGATAACGAGATGTGACAGTACATGACAGATGGCAACTGGGTGCAAATATAGAAGAATGTTTGCCTCCCTGAGCTGTGAGCGAGCACAGGTTGGCGCGTGTAAGCAGTGGTTGCTTGGCAACCCCCTTTTCCCTGTGACAGCCAGGGTCCTGCAGGCCTTCTTGAGGGTGAGCTGGAAACCTGCGGGAGACGGGGACCATACGGCCGCTAAGGAAGTGCTGGAGTGAAAAATAACTAGCGGGATTAAAGGTTTTTAATGCCCCCGTAATAGCCGTGGCAGAGCAGGGGGAGAGTGATGCAGTGGAGCCACAGTGAAACGCCTAAAGCTAACAGTGTAAATCTATCAGGCAGCGGGAGGAGGAGAGGAGGAGACCGGGCCCTCATTGCCGACCTCACCGGACCCACAAATCGTCTCGCTTAATTGGAAATCTGGCCGTATCGATTTCCATCAGGGCTTTTATTTGCCAGAGCGGCCTCACGGCGTGATTACGGCAAGAGAAGAGATCGTCGTTTTCTTTTTTTTTTTTGTTTCCCCTGAAATTGAATCAACAGCAAAAAATAAGTTGTAATGGGAGACTGTGATGGGGATTTCTTATTGTCCTTTCGTATTTCAACCATTTGAACAGTGAATTCCAACCTGTTTTCAACATTTTGTGTCATCAGAATGTAATGTTATGTGTTTTGTTTGCAACAAATGTGCTCATAATGTAAAAGATACATGATCAACTTTGCACACATTTGATAGATGTATAGAATAGCACATACTATGCTTAGTACTTTTGAAAAAAAGTGTTTATTTAGATTTCATATAGAATTTGCATCAGTCAAAAACATACTTGCAAGCATACCGTTTTGATGACTATATTTCAAAACCAAAACAAAACATTTATCAATAAATACATGTCTTTGCCCTTGTGCTTCAAAGTGGTGTTTTTTCAATCAGAACATATTTACAGTACTTCATAAATAAATTTAGAATAACCACATTGCAGGCTTTGACAAAACAAAGCAGAAACTAACTTGTATAAATATAGTGTTATCTTAGGAGTGAAGATGACAAACGCCAAAACAAAGCTTGTCGTCTGTCAAATAGTCCACGCCACAGAACACAACATGTCGGCTGTCACAAACATCTATGACAGAGAACCCGCCTTAGAGCAAATCATTTCAATTGTGACAAATGCAATTAGCCTGCCGTAATCCACGAACAAAGTCAATTGCATATGGCAACATGTGAAAGGTAAATCTTCCAGAATGTCGTCAATAACTTTAAGGGATTAAAGTTTATTAAAGTAAAAACGCCATTTCCTTACATTAAAGAAACTCTTTTCAAACGAGCATTTGCTGCAAAACATCATTAAACCACCCAAGATTTCATAAACTCATCCATCAATCACAATTTCCGCTGGCATATTAACCTTTATTTATGGAACATGCTTGCAAAATACATACATCACCAGCTGCCAAAACCATCCAAATGTTTATTATAAACAATGTGGTTTATCACTTCATTAAATGACTGCTGCTTTTACAATAACTTACTTTGAACTAACTTTGATTCCAGTATCTAATCTGGTAAACCTCATTGAGGCAACATTCAGAAAAAAAAAGCTCCCTCTCTGGTACCAAGAAAAGAATACCTGCTGACGACACATTTGCATAATTTAGTTAAGAGTCTGTGGACTTCACTGTGTAACCAGTCCCTCCTTCAGACTGGGCTCCAAGCAGACTAAGCAAAAGGCTACGGAGCCCCCCACACCGTGCTCCACGCCACCAGGGCCTCTGTGAGGACGTTTGCTAGCTGCCGTTGGTGATGATGACCGAGGTGCCTTTGTGTCCGGGGGCGGACTCTGCCTGCAGGCGCAGGTGGGAGGTCACGTCGTAGTGGGCGGGGCCAGCCGCGGCCGATGAGCAGTAGCTCCGGAGGCTCTCCGTGTCGTACAGGTGCTCCAAGGTGTAGCCCGTCAGGGAGTAGGACGCATGCTTGTCCAGGTAGGGCCGGGAGAGCGGTTGGGAATGGGAAGGGTAGAGGGCTGGGGCTGGGGTGGGTGAAGCTGAGCAGGGGCCTGTTCGGCCCAAAGAGTGGTGCAGGGGTGGAGGCGACAGATCCGCTTGGAGGTAGTCTTTAGGCTTATGGAGGTGATCCAACCTGGGGCTACTGAGCCTGGATAGAGGGGCTGGGCTGGGGACAGGGCTGATAACCTGACTCAGTCCCCGACACCCCATGCTCTGCAGCGCCCCCTGGGGGTATTCGGAGATAAAGCAGGGCCCCGTGCCTTTGGGAAGGCCATTGGCGGGCCCCAGGGGGACCTCATGGGGGCCCTTGCGGAGCTGCAGACGGCTCTCCTCCTCTTTGATCATCTGCTGCGTGGCGCGGATCAGCGTCTCCATCTTACTGGGCTCCTGCGGGCTGCAGCGGTAGTGGTCTCCGCGGTAACGGTCCCCGGAGTCGCTGGCAGAGCCGCCATCCGGAGAGCTGACCACACTGTCCTCGTCCCAGTGGCTGCGGCCTGCACGAAGAGAGAGAGAGAGAGAGGGGGGGGGGTCACACTCAATCTCTATGGCGGTTTCACACACTTTCTCCTCCACTAACGTCTTCCAGGGCTCACTGAAGACAGGAGGGACAGGGGACTTACTGTGCAGGCTGTGGATGGCAGCGATGTGGGGCATGCTGCTCTCGTAGGCCTCCCCGTTATCCAGGGTGCTCTTGGCCAGGGGCAGGATGGAGCGGGTGGTGCCCCACCACGCCTCCCGGCCAGCCGGCGGGGCAGCACCCAGGAAGTAGCGGCCTGCCTCGCAGCAGCCCCGCTCGCATGCCTGCGTGTGGAGGGGGCCGGGGGGGTGGGCGGCGTGGTGTTCGGAGGGGCCGTGGTGCTCGTCGGCCAGGGGCAGGCCGTAGCAGAGCGGACGGGTCTCAGGGAACTGCCGGAAGGCACAGGAGGTGTCCATGGCCTCAGCCTGCTCCAACAGCTGGGGGGAGGCCGAGTCGGTCAGGGGACTGCCGCCCCACGGACTGTCCTGGTCCGACTCGGAGCGCTCCGTCTGGAAACTATTGTAGTGCTGCTGGGAGAGGGGGACACAGAGAGACAGAGAGGGAAAGAGAGAGGAAAACGAAGACTACTAAATATTTGGAGAGATGAAAGGACCCAGGGTAGACCCAGGCAATCAACCCGAAACAGGTTTTCTAGCGAAGAGGAAGTCGATAAAGCCAGAGTGGGATGACATGCAATGCATCCACCTCCTGTGGGAGACCAGCACAGCACCACAGGCCTCACCTGTGTGTAGGGGGAGAGCCTGACCTTGGTCCTGGCCCGGGACGGACGGCTCTTGGGGGCCCGGCGGTTCTCTGGCACACTGGGGGGGCTGCTGTAGGGGAAGGGGGGCTTACTGGATGTCACCTGGTCCAGGGACAGCTGCAGCCCTTTATACTCGGTGTCCCTGTCCACAGAGACACACACACACGGCTTGCATGGTTAATGCCCACGTACTTAAAACACCTTATGTCCTTACATCCAACGGAGATCTGAAGAGCACATGGTTAAGCTTTAAGCTGGTCTCGCGCTAGTACTGTTTATCCAACGAACGGGGAGGGGGGGTCTGCGTACCTGGCCATTTTGTTTTTGTGTTCTTGAATTCGGCTAACATCTGTTTGGTAATTAGAGAGCGCTTGTGCTGTCGATAGGGGCAGCATGTGGGGGTGGGTGGGGGGGTGGAAGAGGGAGAGTGGTGGGTGGAGAGACTGTTGGGAAGCAGTGTTTCTCTGGCAGGATTGT
The DNA here is from genome assembly GCA_036023535.2 of Galaxias brevipinnis. Taxonomy (NCBI): domain Eukaryota; kingdom Metazoa; phylum Chordata; class Actinopteri; order Galaxiiformes; family Galaxiidae; genus Galaxias; species Galaxias brevipinnis. The sequence continues at coordinate 4,082 of JAVQIZ010174714.1, read as the reverse complement.
AACAAGGCCTTTAACAAACACGCTACAGAGGGGAGCCTGTCCGTTCAAATACACACGGAGATTAAAGGCTATGTCTGGCTAAACCAAACCCACAGGACAACCCAGGCTGAGACAGTGCCGGGGATTGGGAATTGATTTCTGGGTAAAGTGCCGTATGGATTTCGCCAACCACAATAAATCAAGTTTGAGATGACAGAAAACCTGGATTGGGTTTATTCTTGCCAAATACTGATCCGTTCTCCATCAGCACACACATGAACAAAAACACACAAGCACACAAGCACACAAGCACACACAACCTAACACAGACACAGAAAAACCCCCGCTTTATCTTTAAAAAGTGCACTAGATTTTCTGCACTGCCAAAGAGAAGTCATGGGTCACTGTGGCAATGGATCCGGAAGCCAGGGAGGTTATCAGTGCTTAAACACACACAGGCAGTTCACTCAGAGGTGATGCTCTTCAAAGGACCCCACACCTGTGTTAGCCAGTGTCCCCTCTATTGAACCCCTGCTACTGGGGAAATCAAAACCATCAGATAGCAACTACAAACACACAAACTAAAGGCATTTGTTAACTCACCGACTATAAAAGCACATGTCCAAGGACACCTTGTTGTATTTTTTTTTAGCGAGGCTTAACCTTTTCAAAACGCCTGTAAGTAGCTCAACCAGATTATTAAATGGAAAATGAAGAAAGGAGAAATACTAATGTTCATAAGTAAAATCTCTTCTCACAGCAGGCTGCCGGTAATAAACACTCATCATACACAAACGCTCGTCATATTTACAGCCTATGAATTAAAGGCCATAAACGCAGTGCTATTCCTCTACGGACTGCGAGGAGGAGGAAGTGCCTGTGGAGATGTGCAGCCAGTTTCTACTGCTTAATGGAGTGTTTTATGAGCCTTTTCCTATGCTGAACCAGGCAATAGCACAGTCAATAGCAACGAAATAGGGGAAACATACAACCCATATCATCTTAAACGATATGCCCACCCAGTGGCTTTCATAACTGAACTGTTTCCTGTTATCAAGTAGAATGAAAGAACCCCGAATGTGCAGAAGGGCATCAGAAGTTGGATGTAGTACTGTGATGTTGACGGTATTGAGTCTTCAGATTTAAACAGAGCTGACCAGATACAAGGACTCCAAAGAAAGCAGTTATCCCAGGAAAAAGCCAAGGGAAAAAGGCTAGCAAAGATTTTAAACATTTTAAGCATTAAGACTAGAGCAACTGAATCACCAAGTTCGATCACCTAATTGTTGTACATGCTACACTATTCATAATATACAAACAAAAACAAAAGTATTACAAATTATACTGATTGTCGGTTTACCTAATGAACATTAGAACCGCATAATTGCAATTTAGGCTTGGGTACCCAAGATGGCCTACTAAAGTATATACCTCACATTGCCTTTTTGCATGTGGTAAAACTTTCTTCAGATATTGTTATACATGTATAGCCAGTACCCTGCCATAGCAATGTGTAAGACATGAAAACATTTCTGAAACTACCATCAATGACAATAATACAGAACAAAAGAATACAGAACCCTGACATCAAAACCATTAGATAAAAACAGATGACTATAAAATCTCCAGAATTTTTTTTTCTTCTGACACAAGACTGACAACATTAAAACCAAACATTTTCAAATATAGAACTATCGAGTTCCTCTGTTGTTTTGACAAGCCTCTCAAACATTCAGCTTCAACAAACAAATGTCATTATTTTAATTAACCTTCAGCTAATTGCTTTGGCTTGCTGAAATCTCTAGTGCCAATACTAATTACCTTTAGCAAGGAGATGACAGCACCACAGAGATCTGCACAGCCTTTCAACGGCTTCATACTCTCAGACAAATTACCTATGTCATATCAAGCCAAACAATCTAAAGCACACGCAAGTAAAACTAGTAATAAGTGTCACATATCCACCAGCAGGGAGAAAATCAAAACTTGAAAAACTACTCTCCAAAACCCCCAACAAACCTCAACAAGTGCTTGCAACACACGAACACAACTTCCTACTTACTACTATACAGTCGGGGTTTGCATTGCTTTTCTGCGGCTTCAAAATAGAATCGGAAGCCTGACGCACAGTGAAAGAAGTGGGCACACAAGCAGACACTCACGTGAGGACGTAGTTGACACTGACGATGCAGTGGGGTCGCGACGAGCGGCTGTTGTGCACGATCGTGGCATAACTCTGAACCCAAACCCAGCCGCCCTGCTTGGCCAGGAACCTGTAGTACTTAGTGGTCACCTGTCCTTTCACAAGCACTGGGGGGGAAAGGGGGAGGGGGGGATTGTTTCAATCAATATTACCAGTACAGGTTATAGTGATTGGAGTCACAGGCTCTTTTATTGACGAAAAATTATTTGTAATTTCCATTAGCTAACAAAATCGTCTAATTGCTGTTTCACCAAAAGTTCCTACACTATAAATAACATCTGCTTGTGCATTCTATTGCTCAGGTCATCATCAGTTTTGATATACATAACACTCACATAACACTTTTCAATTATAGGATTTATTTCATAAGATCTTCTTTTTTTAACTCACTGATACTTTATGTCGATTAATTAGATTAACAGTGATGATACCGTGTTAGTGAGAATCATAGTGCTGTGCTTGAGGGATGAATCCGGAGCAAAAACGGGCACATATTGAGCATAAACTGGCACAAATTGAGAATATATTGGCATAAATTCTGGCAAGAAGGGCAGGTAAGAAAAAAGTGCGTGGATTGAGAGTCTGTGAGCGCATGGGAGCAAAACAAAGCCAACTCACACAAGTGGTGTGCACATCTAAGGTGGAAAGAGTCACAGCTGTGGACGTGGTGATAGAGAGTCTTCTCTATTAGATCCTGTGGCTCATAACCCGTCAACTCAGCAACCCTGAGGAAAACACACACAATCAAAACGGGCACTAGCACGCATCTGGAACCAGTTATGCAATATGTCTACACAGAGAGAGCTGCCATTATGTTCAAACACACACAAAAGCACTGTCTCTTTCTCTCTCTCCCACACACACACACACACACACACACACACACACACAACACACACACACACAACTTATTTATTCATATTTGAACTTGCATATTATTTTTCTGTCTTGACTCAGAATGCTTCTCTGAAAAAGAGGCCTTGTTGGATATATTTAATATAAAAAAAGTTAATTCAAGTTATGTAATAAAACCTATTTTTTAATAAAACAATCTTGATGATCTGTGTACCTTGAATCCAGAAAAATCAGCTTCATGTCGAGGCTAGCTCTGAACATAAACATGTTGCTATGCAGCTTGATTTCAGTAACAGCACTGGGTGGCAGTGAGTGGCCAACCGCCACTAGGCCAACGTTCTGGTAGCAGCCGTCAAAAGGAGACATGTCCAAGCTGTACTGACGAATCTTCAGGTAACCACTACAATGGATCACCTGGTGAAGAAATGTAATAGCTGCATTGTATTAACAATGTATTTTTCATGTGCCTGGGCCTATATATAATAATAGAAAGCAGGCCAACTCTCTCCCCTGCATATGATCCCAATTAGGCCAAATACAAACCTTGTAACCACCACTGGTCAGACCAGCGTTTCTTTTGGCAAGGACACATTTCATTCTCAAAAAGAAAGATCGTTCCATTTCATATTCTGGGGGAGAGACAATAAAGAGAAATTATCTTAGCATTCTCCCTCTGTTTTTGCTTAGCCTGCCGCATGCCTGTATAACAAACAGTCTGTATGATTCATCAGAGAGAGGGACATACAAGCAGGCTCAGTCTCGGAAAATGTCCATTATTGGAGAATAACATGGTTACCAAAACAGTCTATATTTAGCCACAATGTAGAACCCATCAGCCTATGGATACCATAGTGTTCGGCTCCGTGCTCACCTTGAACGAAATGCGAATGGAAGGGCTGGTGAGCGGTTAGAACTGCAGTCATTTCGTCATGGTCAGCAGGATGAATATATTCATATATGCTGTTCCCTGTCAATTCTACCTGTAGATTTTGCATACATGTTATTGTGTCGCCTGAGAGAATATCACACTGCACGATAAATACAA
>JAVQIZ010174706.1:0-16138 GCA_036023535.2 Galaxias brevipinnis | reverse complement strand
GTGATATTGTCAGAATAATTTTAGAGATAGTAATACAACGAAGCGAGAAACACAGACTGAGAAAGGGAGAGAGGGAGGAAGAGAGGAAGAGAGTGAGAGAGAGAGAGAGAGAGAGAGAGAGCAAGCGAGAGAGCGAGACAGACAGACAGACAGACAGGTAGACAGACAGACAGACAGACAGACACACACATGGAGAGAGGAAGGGTCAGCTTTGATCCGTCGGTTTCTCATAGATCTGAAGGCCAGATGACCTGTCCTGGGCTCACCAAGCAGATTAGTCTTGACAGTTGTTCCAGGAGAGGGGCTAATCTAAAGCTGTTCTTTTACGCTGTCTGGAGATCCTCTCCTGCACTGTATCACAGCCAAGCCAGGTACACTGTGTCACGACCCACAGGACAGCAGCTCAGCTGACCTTAGAGCTTCAAAAGGAAAGAGGCATGCAGGGAAACAGATTACAATGTTTACATATATTTGAGATTTGTGGGGAGAAATTCCTTTGGAATTAGGCCTACTGTGATATCCAGGGGTGGATTCCTATCTTGGCTAAATTCTTGGCCCCTGTGGAGAAAGGCTCCACATCATGTTCTTTTTATGTCAGTAGGGCAAACAGTGAGACAGGAGACAGAAAATGCACCCTCACACCATTATACTATAAAGAGGTGGAAGCTGCAATGTTACATTAAATCCTATCAACGTGTTAAAAATGGCCACTGAAGACGGAAAATGTATCAGCTCATCCTCGTTTTGTGTAAACATTTTGCGCAGGCTAATAGGGTGAATAGCATGTACCTGTGGGCCGACCTAGTATTAAGCTAGCGTGTTGTAGGTCAGAGGTCAAATTCAGTCGGGATGAATCTAAAATATTCCATAGAATAGAAGTCCATGGGTAACAGTGAGTTTGTCATCACAGTTTAACGTATTTACAAGCGGCACCATTTTGGCCTCAAATAAGACAACATTTTCTAAGCCCTGCCTCACACGAGGGCATCGCCTGAGCATATCTCAGCGGATATCCTCTAAACAGACACAGCCTGTGCCAGGGCTTCATTGTGTGTTGTCATAACAGTGTTTCACACACAGTGGGGTGGGAGTTGGGGGCTTTGGAGTTCCTGTGTTTACCAGCCGGCTCTGGCAGTCCTGGAGTTGTTGGAGACGTTTAAAATGATGACTATACAAATGATTATTCCTCATCAGTATAATGAGTAGTTATAATAATACAATACGTTTTAGAATGAGGAGTAGTAGTTGTAGTCGTTCTAAAACTGTCGTTGTACATATCTCTTGAACAATCTAAAATTGGTCAGATATTTCACAGCTGTTCAATCATTGGCTATGTGACACTAGCCTCTTGGTGGTTGGCCTCATCTTTTTGGAATTCTCCTTGAGATTCACCCTCAACTACAGTGACAAGCACGTCATGATATGTGACATTCTTAGGTAGAGGCTGGCTGGGACAGCTATCATCTACTTAATTGGATTAGTCAATTAGGAAATCGGATGTGTTTATAGAAGTGGCTAAATCAGGAACAGAAGAAAGTAATAGTAGTGTCTGATTTTAGCCTTGGGTTCATGAATTAAGACTAAGTCTGCAATATTGTATTTCCAAGTGTGAGACAAATTACCCAGGGTGTATTGCTCCACAGTAACATTACATGCATATGTGCGTGTAGCAAGTTATTTTAATGGTCTTCATATAAGTGCAGAAGAGCAGCTGTAACATATCAGGATAATGAAACAGCCATGCCTGCAAAATGGAGGGGGTCGCTCGCTTACCTCTTATTAAAAGGGGGTTAATTGTGCAATGGCAACACTACCAACTGAGACGTTAGGGATATGCTGGCTTTTGCCACCATGTGGAACAGGCACACCCACATTCATAGCTATTCTATATTGTAAAACTGTAAGAGAAGAGAATACTTCTTAGCATGGCATCCTGACACAGTTTTCTGAACTTAACTGTGTTAATGGTAACTGTAAACTTGTTGCCATGGTTTCCCTTATTTATAGCTCAAGTTCTATGGAACCGTACTTCTGATTTCTGTAAATTATATAGACAAGAGGTAAAGCAGCAGATATAATGGCCAGGAAACAGGAAGAGAACATTTAATTAAGACAAAGGAAAGAGAAGAATTTTGAAGGGTGGTCGCCTGACTGGTGCTAAACTCCACATTCCTTGTGTGCTTTCCCACTTCCTCACAGCCAGTGTAAGTGGCTGAGTTTGTCCCCTGCAGAGAAAGATTGTGAGTACTTTAATGAAGAGAAGCTTAGATGCATTAACATGTCTACGCTCATGTGATTTGAATCACATAGTGTTTTTGCCACTGGCTTTCCTAACTACTTGAAAGAACAACTAGAATGGTAAAATCAATGTAATTAGAATGTTAGAAACTGAAATCGATTGTTATCCATCTGTCATAGTAGTCTATAGCTATGGTAGTTGAAAGAACGACTTTGATTAAAAAAAAACAAAAGTACAATGTGACATGTCACTAGGATACTAATCTATAACGTTAAATTACAAATAATCTCATCAACAATTTGTACACAGTGGCAAACTTTCAAACAGCTGTGCAAGTTTGAGTGGGTGGGTTCTTTTGACCAGAGGTGAACAAACAAGCAGCCTTAAAAACACAAAACCAAACACGGTCTGAAATAAGGAAGTGGAGAGGAGTTGAGAAGGTGTCTGTTGTGGTGCAAACTTTACAGTTTGAAGTGGTATTTTATTGCAGATCCTCACCAAATGTTCAGAAACAAACAAAAGATGGCCCCTTCCACCAATGAGCATCCTGATTGAGTAAACAAGCTACCTTTGTGGGTGCAGTCCTCCCAAGTTACAAGGTGATGCTAAATACTCGTAAATAAGGTATTATAGACCTGCTCAGTAAAGAGTAACCTCACTACACTCCTGATCCTTTGCCCACCAAGCATTAAACTAATACTTCAGCACAAAAACACACAAATATCATTTATCTTCACGACAATGAACCCACTTATGTTCTACACAGATTTTTATATTGTGGTGCTTGCCATGATACCAGTTCATAATACCTTTGAATAAAGACAAACCGATGAAGATAGCATGTCAACAAACAACTTGAAATGCAATGGGTATGATAAGATAAAGACACAGTGCAAACAATATCCCAATTTACAAGCCTCTGTTAAGTCTACAACGTTCCTTGCAACACCCTTCCTTTTCAACTGTCTCCGCTGCAGGGCTGTCACCTCTACTTCCCCAAGGCAGTCATTGTTGAAGTTTGGTATAGAAAGAAAACAGGCGTTTATCTAGCTTGCTTGCAGCTTTGCACAGCATTGGTTCCTGTTTTACCATCTAGGCAGGCCTCCCTAATCCCTTTCCTCTCCCAGGATAGGATGGCAAAATCAACCGTAACTTTGTGTGAGAAATCAAACCACCCAGGAAACGCTTCAGTGCCATTCAAAGGGCACTCCCATCCAAAACAGCCAAAGGAAGCTTTGGAAGAAAGCTTCTGAAATCTTGTATGAACAAGCACTGAAAAGTACTATTTAACATTTGCTCATGCTTTTGTTAGTTTTAAATGCTTTGTAAAGTATGTGTTTTGATGTGATGTATTTGGCTTTGATGTGTCTAAAAGGTAGAGGAGCAAATTACCTTAAAGATTTGCAGGTGTTAAAACTCCTCCCCCATGACGTTGACTAGCATAATACATTTCACATAAATTCTAAAAAGTATGAAATTGCCTATTTACGTCAATAGCTTTCCTGACCTCTAAACTCCATTGCTTTTTTGAGCAGTCATTCTGACGTCCATCAGTCATACTGAGCATGGTCCCACAAGTGTCAGTGGTACATAACACAAAACAATAAGCGAATGGACAATATACTTCAATCTATTTTCAAATCTATTCACTCTGCTGTTCATTAAATTCTAACTTTGTACATGGATATTGCTCTTTTGTTGCAATGTTCCAAGTAAGGATGTTCTATGACTTGCAGTCACACGGATAATCGTAATCATAACCAGAGTGGCTTTTGACATCCCAAAAACATTTCAACAATTCTCAGGGGGCAAAAGCCACAACAAAGGGCGTTCTTTTGAAAACAACCTCTTGTATAAAAAGGAGGGTTACAGCATTTCAAGTACATTTTTTCAAACAATTGCTGGAGCTAGATGTGATCAATGGACATCAGAATGTATTACATCATATTTTGATCTAGAACCCTTAATTCTCCTTCCTGGTCTTCTGTAATGTAGTGCATTATCACCTACAACCCCACTCGGTCACTATACAGCCTGAGGAAACTAACTCCACCCCCTGCTGCGTCCACTTGGCCTGCGGTTTGCCTGTAAGTCCACAAAGGGTCATCAATGAGACATGTTTTCCTATTACAGACAGCTCTCCATGGGAATCTTCAAAGGGCCGTAGTTGAGGGGAGAGAGCTGCATTGCTCCCCACAGGGTATTTACGCTGTGGGGACCTAAGTTCCAAACCCTTAGCTGATGCACTAAAAATGGGTTTCATTAAAGACAGACTCAGTCTATGCTGCTTGCACAGCAGGAGAAGACATGCATAGGTCTCTGTCTGGTGCACCCCAGGCATTAAATCACACAGTAACTCATAAATACATGCACATGCACATGCATATGCACACACATACACAAACACACACAAACAAACGTATACATGCAAACTGCATGTGGCACAGCACGTAATGAATAAAAAGTGTAAGGAAACTGTTAAGTAAAAGCAGAGGACAAGAGACTCCCTCAGGTTTGGACCAGCTGAGTATACTCCAGTCCGGCCCATCCCAGTAAAACAACCACAGTGTTTAGGCGTTCATGGACCACATGGGGCAATAAAACTGGAGTGCAGTGTCTGCCTGCATGAAGGCCTTTGTGTGGTTGTTAAAACTTGGAGTCTTGATACAGCCTGCACGGGTGTGCACCTTTGCGCAGATAATTTCTCTATCGATTCTGACCTCCATCTTTTGAAAACCCAAACATGACCTTCAGTATTAGCTTTACTTGGTGAAATATATTTGATTCAAGCAACAACAAATAATAATAATAATAATAATAATAATAATAATAATAATACTTAAACCATCCTTGATTTAAAAAGACAGGCATGACTTTTGGATCCTCAAGTAGCTTGATGGTGAACACAAACTTGTGAATGGCACCAAGAATTATGTTACCATTAATTGCATTGCATTACAGGATCTCAAGCTGTAAACGTACATTTGCATGCATAGAAGTGATCCCAATAATGCCAGTAAAGACATATAATTACACAGGAGTTATGACTCAATGGAAAGTTTACTAGCTGCTGTAGTTCCAGACACTGTATAGTTGTTAAAGGTGTGTCTCAAGGATAGTCTGCATGGCGTCATACGGAAAGCAAATCAAAAAGAAAACAATAATTACTGATCTGAAAAGTATAAGAAATTGGATATGCACTGTGTGTGTGTGTGTGTGTGTGTGTGTGTGTGTGTGTATGAGTGTGTGTGTGCGTGTGTGTGAATTTATGCTAAAGTAATGTTGCATAATCCCTGAATTATGTTGAGAACATAATTTTCCGTCTAAGTAGTAGAGTTGACAAAAATACTATTTTTAAAAAGCTAACTATGAAAAGTCATAATTTAATACCTCGTGACTTGTATAAATATTTGCCATAAATCTGTTTAGCTGAAGTGAATATTATTTGGTGTCAACAAGCACACAAGTGGTTCTGGAATTGTACACTGTCAATATATATACAACACTGCCACCAAGTGGACACTATCAAATGTATAAATTAATATTGTGAAGTGAATTAAATGTAATTGAACAAATTAATCGTAATTACAATGTAGTTACGCGTTTTTTAATTTCTAGGCCTACATCTTTAATATTTCATCCTTTATCATAGTTAATCAAATCACGATCAAATCAAAACTACATATTCTATGTTGATACACATAACTGTTAACTAAGTAATTAATTTGTAATTTCATTATATAAATCAAGTGCATAAAATACAAGACCAAATTCTCTGAAATGGCTATTCTTTATTTCTTTTTTTGGGGAAAATACACACAGCCAGCCAGGAAAATCACACCCTTATTTCCGAACATCCGGGGACCCTGGTTACAATTCTTCTCTGGAAAGTAGGCAAGGAGGGCAGTGGAGAGGGTCAAGCAAGAAACAAGCAGTACTAATGACAGCTGTCAGTTGGAGGCAAAAAGTGTCATTTAGACGAGGAATCGGATGGCCTTCTGTTCTAATAACCTCGTAACTGTAAGGAGCAGTGTCAGTTTGCCCTGTTGTACCATACACTGGACAAACTAGCGAGCGTTAAGGCTCACACCTTTAGATTCTAGATTACTAACAACTGAACGTTACTTTAGCTAGCCAGTTGCTAGTAAGCTAACTGTTCTCATACTTGGCCTTTTCTTTCCCTCTATTGTGGTGGTTGCATTGCTAAGCCTGAGGACATATTGGATTTTACAGTTTTTCTACTTTGGTTTATACAGAAGGGTAAGAGCCTCGCCTCAGCATTCCAGATTTCATAATTTAGAGTGAATGAAGCTAGCTAGCTAGCAGATTAGCTTGCTAACATTTGCTAGGGATATGACTTGTACGGGCTATACTTGGTTGCTAACGTTAGCTAAGGCAGGGATCAGTCTAAAGTTGGAACCGTATCGAAAGGAAATATTCCTACTTTCTACAGAGCAAATTACGTTGACTCCATCTATTAATTTGCATGATAAAATCGTGGCCTAATTTTGCTAGTTAGTTGGCTAATTAGGAACATAACGTTTAAGTGATTACATTTAGCTAAGCGTTAATTAGTTGTCCAGCTATCGTTACGCTACCTCGCTTATCACACAGGTCACGTTATTTAGCTAGCAAATGTTAACATAAAATACTTGATTACACTAAAACGTTTCTTCGTTCTCTTTATTGGTGCAGCTCCAAATTATGGACGTTTTTTCATGTTAATACATGTTATAATCTAGATCCAAACATCATTGTGTAGGGTAGGCTAACTTAGCAAACAACGCTGGCTAAGGTTTGTTTCAAACCAGCGCCGCAGTTGCATTGTTAATTTGAAACTGGTTCTCTGTCTAGCTGGGCGTTTTTCTGACCCCTAGCCATCATCCGTCACTCAGTGCTAGACAATCAGCTAGCTGCTCTAGCTTGACTGAAATTGGGCTTTGTCATCCTTTTTTTCTTACCATTGGCTTGAGCTGTCTGTCACTGGGTTCGGCTGACCTGTTGAACATTTTGCTTGGCATGTGGTACTTAAAAAGTGCTTAAATACATATTTACAACGGGTTGTCGACAAAAGCTATCTGGTCTTATCCGAGGCTCTGAGGAAAATGTTGCCTGTAGATTTCTGTTTTACACTGTTCTTTCTATGTAGTAAGGGCGTGGAGAGTGTCAATTTCAGCGGCTGGTCTATGTCAAGTCACAAGTGTTTATCCTACGCTCTAGAAGCCAAACATCTGTGACTGTACTATGGTATATAGTCTATTTCCAGGAACCAGAGGAACATACTTCTTTGTTTATTTGTTTGATGGTGGAATGGAGCAATTCAAATAATGTGAGAATTTAATATTATTGGAAATAAATAAATGTTTTTCTGTTTGTTTTCAGGTTTTTGCCTGCTCTTCATTTTTTATTGGGCTTTTAACATCTTGGTGAAGCTGCAGTTGCATAGACAACATGGGGACACCAGGTTCTGGGAGAAAGCGTGCCCCTATCAAGGATCGTTTTTCAGCAGAGGACGAGGCCTTAAGTAGCATTGCCCGAGAGGTACGTTTTATTTACATCACAGGTTGTTGTTCTTAGGTATTTATACATTTTGGCAAGTTTGACCTTGTCACAAAAGCTAACTATTTGGATTTGATGATTGGGTTCTTTATTGACCACCAAATGAGGTGAATGCAGTAAATAGGCCTCTGAGGCATATACTCACACATGTTAACACATAGCTCAACTTTGTCTGTGATAGGCTTGTTATGTGGATATTCAGGTTCCACCATGCCCCAGCTCATCCTGGTGTAGACAGCTGGTTTTGAACTGCAGAGGGGTTGACTTGCAGAGTTTTTGTTTAGGAAAAAAAGGCATGACTTGTAATGACTTGCCCTGGGATTATTCCTTTTTCTTCTTACTCCAAGTCAGCCACTCCTTTACTTTTCTCAGAGATGTGCATGGCGGAAGTATTGCATGAATCCTACACTGCTTGGTCAGGACTATTTGTAGCAAATACAGCTAATGGAAAAAATATGTCTGGTTGACCTCTCTTTTTGGAAGGGGGTGGGAGTGACTGGGCGGGTTGGCGTTAGAATCTCAAAGGGAAAACACAACTGTTGGTAACCAGCTCAGAATGTATGGCTTTAGGCTGCTGCCAAATGTTTGGTATTAGCAAAGTCTGTAATAACGGTGGCTATGATTGATAAATTGATCCCAGTGAAGTATTTTGTCTAGTCTCTGTGGACGCTCTGATGCATCATGGTGGGGGCACAAGGCTCCATTTGCTCCCTTTATAGCCATGCTGGCCTGCATAGAAACATGAGTCATCTGACCCAACCAGCCAGGTCCTTGATGAATCACAGTCTTCCTGAAGCAATCTAGACTTGCCCATTAGCAGTACAGTCTTAGTAGAGTGAGAGCTGTTTTGTTCTACCAACCAACTAACTGCCACACGTCACTACCCACCAAAACAAGGCAGCCTCATGGCGTGTGACTGGGAAAGGCAGGGTGCTTCCTCCCTGTCTATGCTTGGCACGTTTGAATTCTGAGAGTGACTGTACATTTGAGCCTGCGCTACCACTGCCCCAGTTTGGAGGACACTTGCATTACTGGGCAGTCACTTACTCGAAATGCCAGCAGCTTGCTTGTAAATCTGTAATCAGCCCAGCATTATACGATCACTTCACATGCAGTGCAGTTGTAGAGTTGAATTTTATGTTAAGGAAAATTATGGCCATATTTAATGAGCTTTCAGACTTTGATCAATGCACATTGAACCACATGTGGAACTGAGTCATCAGTTCGCAGTCCAGACCGTATTCATGTCTTGCTAGTTAGTTACAGATTTTTCAAATGAGTATATCCCAATTCTTTACAACAGTTGACTCAAATAATGTAAGTTTGATGTTTTTCTTGCATAGCTGCTGCTAGAGAAATTGTTTTCTGATCACATGTTGGTACCATCAGGGTATTATCGGCTAATAATTTTGATAAACAATGGCATTAAGGCTTTGGATGTCTTGATTTATGTTTATTTGTTTTCGTAGCAGAGATATAGACTATTTGGTTCAGAGTTTGAGTCTAAGTCTTCAAACTACAAATTGGTTTCTTTTAGTGAACGCTACTAATTGTCGAACTCTAACCTGACACACTGTATCACTGTCTAACACTAATGCTAACGCAAACTACCATTTATGTATGCTACTAACTTAGGGAAAATGTGTGAACCAATGTTTCAAATGCCACCTGTGTGTCTATGCCTATGAATGTTTCGGTTGACTAGATAGTAGTATAGGAATCAGATGCCATGTATATTGTTACTGAGAGGCCATAATGTGAATGGGAGGGGTAGGTATTTCATTTCAATGATCACTGTTGTGTTTTGGCATTCCATAAGAGCCTTTGGTAATCTGTAGTATATAGTGTAGCACATATATGATACTAAAATGGGCTTGGTTGTCAAGTTAAATATCGAATACTAGCTCACACCTTTCATGATGGTTGTGATGATGGGAGCGATCTGAAACAACATTAGGCTTCTGCTGGTTTATCTGCCTTATTAAAACCTTCAAAGATGCCGTACTGTCAGATATCAGACGGCACTTGGTCGATCTACTGTCAGTGTAGTGTAATGTAGTGTAATGTAGTGTAGTGTAGTGCTGTGGAGTACTGGAGCTCTACTAACAATTATAGAGGGTGAGGTGTGTATGATGAGGCAGTTCTGCTGCTGCTCAGATTACCGATACAGTCCCATGATGTGGGTGCTGGAGGGCTGGGGCTGGGCAGGCAGGGCTATAGATAGGACAGAGACACAGAGCTCAGCTGTGCTGCTGTGCAGAGCAGGTCAGACTGTCAGACAGCTCAACAGGTGCAGAGCACAGGGGCCAACCATCGCTCTCTCCCTCGCTCTCGATCTCTCTCTCGCGCACCCACGCTCTCTCTCTCTCGCTTTTTCGCTCTCATGTTCTCTCGATTACACCGTTCAGAGTGAGGCCAATAGGAAATGAGTGTTGATGCCCAAAGGCTTTAAAATCTCATACTTTTGTCAGCTAAGTGACAGTGACACGACCTTAAGATGCCTGCTGACAATTTTAGACAGATGCAGGACTATACGAGATTGGGAGTCAGAACACCCAAGAGACATTTAATTAAGAAACTACCCCCTATGACATGTTTCCACAAGACAGGCTTGTGTTCCTCACGGCTGTGGTTCGTCCGGAACAGCTTAGGCCCGCAGGCCTCCCATTCTGGCAGTGCTGATAAGCACAATGCCGGAATGTGCACCATGTTTGTCTGCATATAGTTTAGATATTGTCTACTGCATGGAAGGACCCATATTTCCTCTTAAAGATTAATATAAGACAGTTTTGTTTTTTCTTGTGAAGCGGTCCAATTGTTTATGGGAGGGCTGGAAGCATGGTTTGACGTGAAGTCAGGAGGCGAGGAGTTGTGTGTGTGTGTGTGTGTGTGAGTGTGTGCGTGCGTGCGTGTGTTGTTGTTGTCAGGCGCAGGCCTCCTTACGGGTCTGTTTGGTTTTGGAGAAGGTGTGGCTTTCTTAAATTAGCACCTTCTGTAACATTGGCTTTTAAAACTTTTCATGATCTGACTCATTCTCTCCACTTTGTAGTCAAATCTTGGGTTGCATTTTATTATGTATAAATTTCTGTCATTTGAGGTGCCTAACCTCAGTTGCCTGAAATTAGGCCATGAGTACAGCATGCCCTTGTTTGAGTTTTGCATAGTTTTGCTAGTTTTTGTCACTGTAATGTAATGGACAAAATACTCGCTGTGGGAAACAAATCAGGATCGTGGCATCTAGGCCTATTTCATAGTTGCTGGCGGCATGTAAGCAAAACCAGAACATTCAAGGTTCTATTCAGTTTATTTCACCACTGTCAGACCCCCACCCGTCTCACACACACACACACACACACACACACACTTAAGGTCTTTATACTTTATATTACCCTGCTGGTAAGCACATGTTGTTAAAGATGAGACATCCCCACCACCCGGGCCATAATACTAAAGTAGTGACTCATGGGGAAAGTGGTCCACCAACATGCTGTCCATCAGAAGGGCACAGGCCTGAGGCCTCACCAGAGAAGCCATAACCCACACACACACTGAATTGATTACTGGTTTCAATGTTTGGTTGTTGTGCTGAACCAATCTTATGGCCTCCGTTGTAGCAAACAGGCATGTGCAACCAGTTGAGGCTGGGGCCTACTGCTCTCCTGGTGATTATGACGCTGCTGCATGTTGCAACATTGAGTGTTTGGATTTTTTCCCCCTTCCCTTTTTGATTGTTTTTGTTCCTCTACCCGTGTTGGGCGTGTCCCTGAATAGTGCACCTGCCAGTTGGCGTTCAGTACTAATGACTGTGTTTTGTTGTTTTCGTCCCACAGGCAGAGGCCAGGCTCGCAGCAAAGAGGGCCGCTCGGGCGGAGGCCAGGGATATCCGAATGAGAGAGCTGGAGCGCCAGCAGAAAGAGGTACATACAAAGCAAACAGGATGGAAAGACGGAACACGTTTACGCGGTACACAATTGTTCCCCCGGAGCCCGGCCTCTCTCCTCCTCACGACATTCGTTGACACGGGAGTTAAGCGGATGTGACGTCTCCCCTTCCTGCTGCATGTCCTTAGATCACCGATCCAGTGTTTCTATAGTTTGAAGTGTTATCGACTTCCTTAAAAGACAGGCAGCGATGCTCGACCTGTGTCCATTAGAAATCACCCAGGCTCACCCTCTACGTTCAGAGACTGAACCTGGTGAAGTGACTGTATGATGATGAATGTGTTTTTCTTCCCCCGGCACTCCCTGCCGCTCTTTGTCTAGCTCTCGTACCACTCGGCTGGCAGCAGGAAATGGGGTCAGATCCACCAGTGGATGGTAGGGCCGAGAGCACGGGCCTTCCGCTAACCCAGCCTGCTGAGTGAAACTGGGCTGCGGTCCACCCTGAGTGGGGCCAGCCGTTGACTCACCCCTGCCGCCGCTTACCTCACCGGGGGACTATGCTCTTCCCGTGTGTTTGCTTTGGAAACACCTTAATCTGTCAACAAAACGTTTGCCGTGGCCTTGTTGAGGGCGGTGGATGTGGCTTGTGCGCTCGGCGCTTGTTCCGAGCGTCCCACCAATCTATGAAGCGCTTTGAATAACGAAAACGTTTTTTCTTTGCATGTATCTAATCTTTACCACACGGTGTGCTATTAACAGACTGAAGCGACACAGCTGTGGTGGTGTGGCGCCAATTGTGCAGTTCCAGGCTGTAGGCTTCGCCAAAGATTTTTATGAGAACTAGTGTTCTTGAGTTCATTTTCATAAACAATTTGACCTGCATCGTTTGTGTTTATCGGCTAACTAGACTGTTGACTGTTGTTGTAGAGGAGATGCTTGGTCCTAAACGAAGTGTCTTCTATCTAACTGCCATTGCATGGGAACTGTGTGGACACTGACCGATCATCCCATTTTCTCTCTTGATATTTCCTTCCTGCTCTGCTTTCATCTTATTGACCAACGTTCCTCTCCCACCTCCAGGCCGACGCCGAGAAGGCCAAACACTCTAGTAGTACTAGTAGGTCCAGCAGCCATTCTCGCCGGGTCTGTATCTATCTATCTGTCTGTTTCCCCCTCTTCCCCTCTGTTGTTCCTCCCCATCTCCTCTTGTTATTGGAACGGAACGTTTCTTTGGCGCTGACTCGCTGTGTTCTCTCTGTGTGTCTGTTCTCCGGGCCGTCCCTCTGTCACCACGGTCCTCCTCTTCGGCCCCCACACAGGGGCTGGACGACGACACCATGTCAGTCCGTAGCAGTGGAAGCTACAGGGTGTGTACATAACTATCAGTGTGTTGACGAGGTGCCCTTCCCTTGATTGTTGGTCTATCTGACTATTATTAGGAAGTTCAGGTTCCATTGCAGAATGCCCCACCAATGTGTGAGACTGTCGGTCCCGTTTTGAAGTGGGCCGTTAGATATTTTTAATTAATTAAGCTGAGGCGGTCAAATCGCCAATGTGGTATAACGGTGACTTGATTGATGTGTTCTGACGTGTGAAGTCCACCACCTTGTCGCTGCGGGATGTGGGCAGCTCCTACAAAGGCCGATCCGGATCCTCCCGGAGGAAAGACCTGCTGGTACGTTCCGGAGCAACGCCCCCACGCGTGTGTTCAAGGCTGAGGCATGCTGTTTGGGAGTGTTTGTGAATGAAGCATGGCCGTGGTTCTGTGGTTGACCACAATTCAATAAAAGATGTTAGCAAGGCGGCAGCGAGATACAGGTGCTTGTTCGGGTTGACGTAGATGTTAGGGCTTGACTTGATAAAAAAAACAAAAACTAATAAGTAATAACACTAGATTAACCGCTGTGAGATGCTGTCCAGGCCAGAGCTCGATAGATGAGGTACCTATTGATTACTTAATTTAGGGCTGGTTATTAATCACAGGCCTTGCTGTTGTTGTTACTAAACGTGTTCCCCTGTTGTCTGTAACTTGCACCTTTTAGTTAACCTCTGTGTTGAGGCTATGGATTGGTTTGCTGTGGTTTTAGGCTCATACAGTGGTATCTCAACCGCATGTTTTCAGAGCCTCTCCCAGACGTTTGGATCTTTTATGTGACCCTAACATCCATGAATCCTGTTCTCTCTCTCTCTCTCTCTCTCTCTCTCTCTCTCTCCCTCTCTCTCTCTCTCCCCCCCACAGCCGGATAGCCTCTCCTCTAGCTCCTCCCTCAAAGGTTCCCGTTCCACTGTACGTACCAGTGTGGTGGTCGTCTCTGTCTCTCTCTCCTCATGGGTTTCTCTTCAAGGAACCCATTCAACCTTTGAACTCTTGTGAAAATCCATGAAAGTCTCAGTAGTATTCCCCTTTAAAATAGCAATGAACATGCTGCTTATCTATTTGATCTGGCTTGAGATGACTGCAGCGTGCTTATCTGCTTACTTAGAAAGCATACATGTGAATATGAATACGCGCATGTTGGACTGTGTTCAGAGGGTGTGACCGTTTTGAACTGACGTCGTCTCTGTTGTGGGCAGAGCTCCGTGTACAACGACCTGCACGGCCACAAGAAGCCCCCGGTGTCCAGCACCTCCAGGAAGGACCTGCTGGTCAGTCAGAGCGCTCTGCCCCCAGAGGGCCAACCACCACAGGCTAGGCTGCTACCCTCCCACGGCCCCTCATGGAGCTCGTGTAGTTCTCAGAGGGGTGGTGGGGGGAGGGGGGAGGGGGGGGTTGCATTGGTTTGTTTATTTTTTACTGCTCAGCCAGGGGTGGTGGTGGTAGGGGGAGGGTGGTACTGCTCTCTCATTGGTTGACCAAAACACCACGGTTGTATTTCCTGTATCCTTGTGAGTTTTGCGTGTTTCTGTGCCGTGTCTCTGCATCCGTTGACGGCCCTAATGTGTTCCCGCTCTTCCAGACCGGACTGTACCACGATCAAAGGAACTACAGCAGCATAAAGAAGAGCAAACCGCCGCCTCCTCTCTCCACCTCCTCCTATCAGCCACGGGTTGGTCCCCCCCCCCCTCCCTCTCCCCCTCCCCCCCTCTCCTCTCCCTGCGCCCTACTTCTGCAGCAGCAGCCTTCACACATAGGCCCAGTGGAGTGCTTGAGGGAGAGCGAGCTAGGCGGACTGATAGCAGGCCGAGGGCAAGTCTTATCTGCGCTCCATTTTATTGGATGCGGATCGTACACAACAGAGGTCCATTGTTCACCTTAGCAAAGGTTTCTGTCGTGTCAGCCAAACACAGTGCTCTTACTGTACGTGTTTGCTTTGCAACACCTTTTTACATCGCCTCTTTAGAGTGAGATGTGTCAAGTGACAACACAATGTTTGTATTATGTATTGTTTTATGTTATCATTCATACCAGTTCTCTGTGTGCACTTCCTTGTTGGCATGGGTAATCATTCATCGATCCCAAAACAGTTGACAGTTACAGACTCGCCTCACCTCATCTCACCTCACCTCCCTCTTTGAGCAGGAAAACACTGCTAGCCCCCCCCCCCTCCTGTCTCCCTTTTGTTGATCACCTCTCCTCCCTGTGACTGACTCTCTCTCTCTTTCCTCTCCTCTGCTTCCTCACTTTCGCTCGCCCTCCTCCTTCCTCCCCTCATCACAGCCCGCCAGCTCGGCGGCCTCCTCCACCTCCGGCACGGGGCTGACCCGCAGCTACAGCATGGTCAGTGTCCAACGGGGGCTGGCCAGCATGCCTCCAGTCCCCCTACAGAAGTAGGCCAGACCCCCTGTCTGCACTCCCTCATATGTCTGATAGGAGGGCCCTGGCTCTCTGGGGTGGGTTATATTTAGCGCCCTAGCTGCTCCGGGACACTTCATGTGGGGGGGGACAGGGGGGTATGTGCCCCGGTTGATAAGATAGTACACTGGGAACGATCCATGGCTTTTTTCATGCAGAACAGCGAGTAAAACGCTCGGTTAGCAGTTCCACCCGGAGAGGAGTTTTGGTTGTGTTAGTTTTGCAGTGCATGCGAGAACAGGCGTAGCGCTGTGCCGGCGTAGCTGCCGTAGACAGACGAGTGGCGAGGTCTCCCCCTGGTGGTCAGCAGCAGAGTCACACGCCACCTTTCCCTTTTGTGCCTCCAGGCCTCTTTGTACGACGACACCGGCCTCTATGGCTCGGGCTCGGCCTCGCACGCCTCCAGACCTGTAAGTGTGTGTGTGTGTGTGTGTGTGTGTGTGTTGTCCACTCTCTTATCGGGTCGGAACCAGCGGGGGGTCTGGCCCCATGTCAATACCCCATCTGTCTGTCGCCCCCCCCCTCTCCACAGCCCTCTGAGTACAGCTGGTACTCCTCTGGAGCCAGCTCCACACGCAGCAGCCCCGCGGTGAGCCCCTGGCCGTTAACCCACCTCCACGGCCCCGCCCGCCTCCCCCCCGCACGCCTCTGAAACTAACACTGCAG
>JAVQIZ010174655.1:0-10000 GCA_036023535.2 Galaxias brevipinnis | reverse complement strand
GTCCTGGTGTGACCCCTGTCCTCTCAGAGCCCATACAGTTTCTCATTGAACTGATTCATCGGGGCCATTAAATAGGTCTTAATGAATTTCTCCTCCCCTACCCGTGAGCCTCCGAACACCAGTGATCTTTGGGTTTGTTGAGCGGTGGAGGCAGATCGTCGCCACTGATAGCGAGGAGTCGCCGTGCTGTGAAAAGCCTGGCGCCGACGTAACCTGACTGAACGCTTTAATTACCGCTCACCTCCGCGAGTCTTCCTTCCTTCCTCTCTGAGGCCTTCCCGCTGCTCTGGCAGGAAAACAGGTTCACACACACACACACACACACACACACACACACACACACGCGCGCGCGGTCACACACACACACGCGCGCGGTCACAGACACACACCGTCTTCACAAAGCAGACACACACACACTCCTCCAATCAGCCACTGAATACATGTTCACATTCTCATCCTGTTGACGGTGTTGATTTGAAAGAAAATGTTTACTTACATCACAAGCCCACCTTATGAAACACACAAACACACACACACACACACACCACAAAGACCGCAATCTCTAAATGACTGGACCTCAGCCACAGTGACACAGTGATAGAATCAGCGCTGTGACTTTCCCCAGCTGCCTCACCAAACACAAACACATCCTGCAACTCTGTGTGTCCCAGCACTGCTGCTTAACCAAACCTCCCCGATAAAGAGTGTCCCCTAGCTGGTGTGCGTTCCCCACGGGACAACGGTGTGTGCCTGCACTGGTGGAACGCCATCCCTGGAGATGGTCGAGTTCCGGGCGCAAGTCAACTTCATAATAATAAATGGCTGATATATAAGACAACATCTGAATGGCATATGAACAACAACATTGCACAGGACGGGCGTTATCCATACAAATGCACTGTTTCCATATGGACACGGAAAAATCTCCGTAAATGTAGAGAAATCCACTGGGGTCCATGAACGCCGAAGAGATTAGGACTTTAGGGACAAAGACAAAGAGGAGCTTATGGATTTCCTTAAGATCCGGAAGGGCCATGTCGGAGTAATGTTTAAAGTCGTCACAGATTAGAGGATTAAGCACCAATGTTATCTCACCTATAAAGCTAAAATACACAAGAACGATTATGGGCTGAGATTATAACCGCCATGAAACCGGATTTTGAATTGTATTAACTTGAATTTGATACCTGTCTCGTATGTTCACCACTCGACATGTTTGAAAGCGGTCGTTCCCCTCACAATGGCAGTGCTGCAAGGACTGAGTTTGAAAGGTCTTTTGCTTTTTTTCTCAAACTACCTTGAAACAAAAGTTGGCAGTTGAAAGTGAAAAAGCAAAGATTCTGTTTCAAACCAGTTAATTCCTTTTCAAACCATAAAATGACATTTCAAAGTACATTACAAATTCAGATTCTACTATTCAAATGCAAGTTATTAACTCAAATTCAGTTTTATGTGGCACTAATCTCAGCCTATACATTTTCTGTTAATAAACAAAGCTCTGTCTGCAAAGGCAAGATCCATAAATATGCCCTAGCTTATTCTGGATATCCTGTCGTTTTGTTTAGTTTTGGATTAAAGACCATTACATCTTTGCAATCCTCCTATTTGTCTTTTCAGTGGGAGTGAGAGTTGGTAAAAATGTTATGAAGTAAAATATGTCAGAAAGCTATTGTTCCTTGTGTGTTTTGTCTGATCGCGCAGAGGAGGGAACGAGCATTGCCATAAGGATCAAATATTTGCAACTAAGAGACAGTTCTGAGAATTATTATAATAAAATGATCTGTTAAGTCACCAAAGAGAGAGAGAGAGAGAGAGAGAGAGAGAGAGCATTTGCATGCATGGGTTCAAATGTGTTTTCAATCTGATTACTCGTCTCTGTTGAGTGCTGTGTGGCCAAGAGTGCAAGGATTGACCAGATTTTTGACCCAAAGCCTTCAACGGCTTACGATTTAGCAAAAACTTCATTCTTGCATTCAAAGCTTTCAATGGTTCAGGACTCCGGAAGTCAGGAAGTCAACTGTCTCTGTCCAGTTGCAATCTCAATCTGGTTATTTTGGCCTATTCGCACTGCAATGTTTTGCATGGCCCACGTCCAATTCGCCATCCTTCCAGTCTGTTTGTGGTAAAAGAAATGGCCCATGACTTAAGCTGCAGCAGTCTCCAGCCCGCGAGGCTTAAGGTCAGAGGACGAGTGGGGGGGTGGAGAGGGGGGTCGGGGGTGAGCGGGTCATGTCTCTTGTTTTATTTTTCGACTGCTTTGGGCCAAGGTCTCTCTAAGGAGAGATGCTGCTCGCTGCCGGGCCGCTGGAGGGTGAGTCAGCCGCCACTGCCAGAAATTACACCTGATGCCCATCAAGCCCGTCTTTTTCCCGCCTCTTCCGCCTGGCCGCGTCGCCAACATCAAAAAGCTATCTGATCATCTCACAACACGGCCTGACATTTCAGAGCGCGTCCTCTGGAAGCACAAAAACCCCACTCTCTCTCGGGAATTCATCCCCTCTCTCTCTCTCTCTCTCTCTCTCTCTCTCTCTCTCTCTCGCTCTCTCGTCCCTCTTTCTACTCATTCTCTCTATTCTCGTCCGCGTGCCTTTTCCGTTCTCTGTGTGAGTGTCATAAGACATGCACACGTGTATGTGTGTGTGTGTGTGTAAGTGTGTGTGTGTGTGTGTGTGTGTGTGTATGGGAGTGCGAGTCCATGTGATTCAGGCTACACTCGCACCCTGTGCAGTGACTTTGAATATCACACGGCACCAGAGAGACAGTGTGGGAATTGCGTTTGTTCTCCCTCATAAAAGGGGGGGGGGCTTGTGCATTCCCGGCTCGCCAGTTTTATTAAGAAAAGACAGAATCTCTCTGGACGGCCTTTCCCCCGCCATTCCTTCCTATTTACCTTCCAAGGGCGTTCCAGGGAAGAGGAGTGGGGGAGGAGGGAGGGAGGGAGAGAGGAAGGGAGCGAGGGAGAGAGGGAGAAGAGGGGTTGATGAATACACACAAGAGGCCCAAGGTTGGAAATGTAATATGTGCCGCATCAGAACACAGGAGACGAGCCTTAGCAGACGTGTCTGAGACTACCTGCCACGAGGACACCCAAAAGCAACACGTAACATTTCTCTGCTCTCAAATCAATTTACATCACGACTCGGCTTTTCATCAGGTCTCTCTGTGCATGCTCCTCGCGACGGTGCCCCACCACCACCCCCGTCCCCCTTGTGCCCCCCGTCCCCCGTCGTTGAAAAGAGCCAGGCTTCACCGAACACACTTTGCGACGGCGCATTGAAATCGATAAATGCGTCTGCCGTGCACCCAAAACGTGCTTTTGATATTCTGTAAGTGTTCGGGGCAGGTTGTTTTAATAAGCTCAGGAAGGGCTTTGTCGAGTGGAGACGTAGAGCCGTATGCGTACGATACTTCAGTGAAAATGACCTGAAACTGGCTCTGAGGGAGAGCAGCCGGTGTCAGCAGCCACTTCGTTCCAAAGTCACTGAAGGCTCCGCATGCTTACGGCCTTTTACCAGTTTTATTTTAATGTCTGAATTCTAGACTTTTTCCCGAGCAGTTGGAATTTTGAGGGGGGAATAAAGATGTCCTTTCAATGACAGAAACACTTTCGGGCGAGGCTCAGACATTTGCTTGCCCGGCCATACCTCCTAGAAGCTGCACCGCTGACGCTACACTTATCTGGCTAACCGCTAGTCTTGTGTTGCCGGTCAGAACGGCATGGCCTGAGGAGGTTGGGTCTCGCTACATTACAGGTTGTCCAGCTTTAGATGCTGCATGCCTGCCTGCCTGCCTGCCTGCCTCTGCCTGCCAGCCAGCCAGCCTGCCTGCCTGCCTGCCTGCCTGCCTGCCTGCCTGCCTGCCTGCTGAGCTCCATGTGGTGTGCTGGGGCCTGGAAGCCCTGCGCTGTCACACTGTCTAATCCCCGTTGTTGAAGTCACACGTCCCAGACTTATTACCATAATACACCCCCTCCCCACACCCATAGCGCTCTCTCTCTGTCTCTCTCTCTCTATCCTCTCTCTCTCTGTGTGTGTGTGTGTGTGTGTGTGTGTGTGTGTGTGTGTGTGCGTGCGTGCGAGTATGTGTGTGTGTGTGTGTGTGTGTGTGTCACATTCAAGCTCTCAAGGTTCTCCTGTTCTCCTGGCTGGGCCAGAACTGGTGACGGGTTATTTTTGTAATTCTAATGACTTTGCCCCAACCTTTTTTTTTTTTCTTTCATTTGTTGTTTTTAATTTATACCCTTATTTTTTTTGTTATCCCTCTATTTGGGTCAGTTTGTTTGTGTTGGTTTATTCTCCGCGGCACGGCGGGCTCTGCTTGCTCGGTGTCTTCAGAAGCCAGCGTTTTGGCGGGGTTGCTATAAGACGCCACCTTGGGCGTGGTGGATTGGAGGCGGAACGCGGGGAATTGAATTAGCATGCTGCACGCTAGGAGATATGTAGCGCTGGCTAATACGTCGGCTAATTGTTTTTTATTGTTTCGGGGTTTTTTTTTTTTTCTCTCTCTCTCTCTCTCTCCAAATGCTCGCTCACCAGCTTGCGTAACTACTTTTGTGTGGGATGTCCTCGATTCACGGCTTGCCGTGTCGCCGCAAGTTTTTGTCGCAGTGTCGTTTCGTACCTCTGTGACCTTCTGCGTTAGTTTTACAGTGGTACGCCGAGGCTGTGAGCGGGTGTGTGTGACAGAGGAGATCTCAGCGTTGGGTTTTGTTGTCTCCACTGTTGTGCTATTGGATTGATGTGTTAGATCAAAGTTGGGCGTCTGCGTCGTATTTCCAGTGCATTGTATGTCCTTTGGGGAACACTCTGTGATGTTGGGGAGGCTCTGGATTCCACACTGTAACGTCTGGGTAAATAGACAGGCACACACACAGGCGCACACACACACTGAATTAAATAAACACCTAAACACATTACCCATTCCTGCTAACCTACATACACACAATCTCGCTCAAACACACAAGCACACACACGCGCGCGCACGGCTCCCAGTCCCTCCGACAGCCAAGGTCACCTCTCCCCCAGCACGTCAAACGATGGCGGCCCAGCAGTGTCCAGCGGTGGACCAGCCGGAGGGTTTGGAGAGCGAGGTCACCCCTCCAGCCTGTTCTCTCCCTGACTGGTGGATAATGTGGCCCGGGGTGTGCCTGGGGACCACCAGCAGGGGAGCCTCCCCTCCCTCCTCCTCCTCCTCCTGTCACCCTGGCTCTAATAAGAGCTACAGCTGCAGGAAGACTGGGGTAATTCTTTTAGCAGCCCTGTGTGGATTTTTTGTAGTATTTTTTGATTTTTTTTTCTCTCTTTTTCTCTCTCTCTCTCAAATCCGCATCTATGGCCGTGGAGAAGCTTACGCTGTAATCCCGCGTGACGGATTGAGTCTGCCACTGCAGCACCCTCTCTCAAGCATCCTGCCCCCTATCCTGCCCCCTATCTGTGTGTGTGTGTGTGTGTGTGTGTGTGTGTGTGTTTGTGTGTGTGCGCATGTTTGTATTTGTAGATGGACCCAGTATTCTCCCCTCAACCAGTGCATATGAACCAACGCCTACAGGGATACAGGTTAAATATAGACGCGGCATTGGAAACACAATAGCAGTGGATAGGAGGGTCTTGCTACGTTGGAACTGTACGGGGGATTGAATCCCAGTGGGGAGCGAGAACCAAAGCAGAGAGTTCTGTGGAGGGAGAGACGTCAATGACCTGGTTACTGTTCCTGTGGATTAACCGTGGATGTGGACTCTGATATGAGGACGTTTTCTGTTGACAGCCTCCCATGCCATTGAGATTTATCCCGGCCTCGTCGACCCATTCCCCTTTTTACTAACTATTCATCCCGTCGTTACCCTGCTTCTCTCTCTCTTCCTCTGTCATTCTCTTTCTCTCTCTCGCTCTCTCTCTCTTTTTCTCTGTCTCTCTTTCTCTCGCTTTCCTTCTCGGCCCCTTCTCTACTCTTCTCCTTCTCCCCCTCTCTCTCTGTGGGCATTATATATTCAAAGATCTTTTCCGTGGCATGCGGTGGAAGCTATCCCACCATCTCGGCCTCGCTCGCCCTATCTCTCTAATCTTCCCTAATCTTCCAGCCCAGAGTGAAGTGAGAATTAGTTTCTCACTCGGCCTCATCAATCTCGCACGCCCTACACTTCCTCTACCTCTATCTGCCCCTCTCTCTCTTTCTCTCTCCCTCTCTCCCTCAATGTCCCCTTCGATCATCTTCTCGGGTCCCTTCCTTATCGCACTCCCTTTCTTTGATGCTTTTCTCTCTCTACCTCTCTCTCTATCTCTCTCTCTCTCCCTCTCTCTCTCTCTCTCAGCTGTCTCAATCTTTTTCTGGGAAGTCTCATGATCTAGTGCTCTCCTCTGTCCTTCCTGATGAAAAAGGAACCCATGTTTGCTCTCTCGCTGCCTCTGTCGCTGTCTCTTCTCTCTTCTTCTATTTATTTATCCCTCCCTATTACTTTTTACTCTCTCTCTCTCCCTCCCTCTCACTCTCTAATTTCCTAGTTCTAGCACTCTTTCTCAGTTTCTCTGTCTGTCTCTCTCCCTCTCTCTCCGTCACTTTCTTAGTATGAACCTTTATTCCCCAATCTATTGCCCCGGTGGTTTGACCTTATCCAGGGCTGCAGGCAGCATGAACCTCCATCGACCACACGCCACCACAATCCATTGAAATCAGCCTGGCACCATGATTGGAATCAGCGTCCATGTGAATTCTGTCTACTTTCAGGAGTACCGAAATTGAAGTGCAATTATTGTAAACAAACACTTTTTTTTTTTTTTCAATTGATGGAATACACAAGGGTTTTTCATGTCCAAAAACAAGTTGTGCTGGTTTCATAAGTTAGAAGTAGAAGTAAGTTCTTGCATGGGAATAATGCTGACCCCGACGTTGACGGGTTGTAACAGAGACCACCGACGCTGCCTCAGGAACGGTTGCCACGTTACATCTGCATGGCCGCAGATACGTAAATAAACTGCATAAGCCGAAGGGACAACCGCAAAAGACATCCCCATTAGCTCTAACCCTTTACCCTAAAGGGGAAGTCTTTTGTGGTTGCACCCTCGGCTTTGATGCAGTCGACAGTCCACCAAGGCCCAGACACAATGCCGTCCCAGAAGGCCTGTTCTAGAACTAGCTGTCACAGTTGGCCCGTTCTAGAACTAGCTTTCACAGTGGGTCTGTTTTAGAACTAGCTGTCACAGTTGGCCCGTTCTAGAACTAGCTGTCACAGTAGGCCTGTTCTAGAACAAGCTGTCAGTGGGCCTGTTCTAGAACTAGCTTTTACAGTGGGCCCATTCTAGAACTAGCTTTCAGAGTGGGTATGATCTAGAACTAGCTGTCACAGTGGGCCTGTTCCAGAACTAGTTGTCACAGTGGATCTGTTCTAGAACGAGGCAGCCCCGCAGACATCGGTAAAGTTCAACGCCGTCGCCTGATGTTATTCTGGGAACATACACTGTTCTGAAACGCCAAGAGAAGGCAGGGAGAAGACGCAGAGACGAAAGGCAGGAGAATTCATTAACACAGGCAGAATGACAGGGGACACGATCGAAGACTTAGCGGGAGGGTGAGGGATGAAACGATAAGGAGAGAGCACACGTGATGAGGGCCGACAAAGTTGAAAAGATAGCAGGGTGAGAGAGAGAGAGAGAGAGAGAGAGAGAGAGAGAAAAAAAAATAGATTGACGCACGTTAATCCTTTTCCTACTCCTCCTCCGCATCCCCTCCCCTCCTCTCTGACTCGAGTACAGTTCCTGTTGTTCTTAGAGGGGAGGGGGGGGGGGTAACAAGAAGGAAATTACATGCAATGAGGAGAGGACAGGGCGACTGAGTGAGCAAGAGTAAGAAAAGAAGCGAAGGGACGGAGAGAGAAATGGAAATGAAGCGAGGAGGGGAATGATGGATGAGGCGGGGAGGCTCCTCGTCGGGGCGTCATGGAGCTGCATTGATAGGGGCTGATTAAGGCCGCAGACGGATGCTCGGTCAGGTCCGTGGCTCCAATCACCATTGGATTTGTTTTGCGCGCAGATTGCCCCGGCGCGCCACTAATATACAGTGCATCTGCGGGGAGTTGTGTTCATTCGGCGGCGGCTGTAGATTTAGTGGCGGCTGTTTACGAGGCTTGTGCTGGGGAGAGAACGGGTGGGGGGGGGGGAGTGGGTGGAGGGGGTTAACTGGTTAGCATCATTATCATGCGTACGACAAAACATGAGAGATCGCGTTAATCTATGGGAATGCGCAATGACAGTGATTGCCGTAATCACTGCCACCGAGAGAGGAATGAAAGAGGGAGAGGAGGGGGGGGGGTGTCAGAATTGAAACAACAGGAGATCCTCCATGTCTCCTGTTATCATTTACAGGTTTTGTTCTTTTTTTCTCCCCTGTTGAGGTGGTGAAGTGGGGTTCGAAGGGGGGGGGTTCTGCTATTGGGCCATTAATCCTGATGATTGGCAAACATTGTAAAGGGCCCGCACAGGCACTAGCTCAGGCAGCGCCTCAGAGAAATGTGTCGCCATGTCAAAGACCCCATGGAAATCAACACAGAAACATCTGACAAGAGTGTCACAAAACCCGGTGCCGGGAGTACGTCAAAAAACAAATCACACTACAGCAAAAACCAAATCATACTATGTCAAAACCCAAATCACGCTACGTTACAACCAAATAAAGTTACATCAAATACCAAATCGCGCTACATCACAACCAAATCACACTGCATGTCAAAGTGGGAAACCCCTCCCCCCCAAAAAGTCTTAATTAAAACAGTGCCCACTTTGCTGAAACTCCCTCCAAACGTCCACACTGACAACAAGCCAAGTCACCCCTAAAATGCAATTTAGACTATTTATTTCATCCCCCTACGTTTGCTTATGCAGAGTAGCACTTTGTAAACAGTCTCGGCTGTTTGGCACGCACCACCGCTAACAGCTAGGGCTACGACAAATGGATTGCAGGTTCAATTCCCCACGGAACGCTGCAGCTATTTCCACAATCAAGGCAATTAACCTGGCATCCTCTGGCGGCATCCCCAGCTGCGAGGCAGGCCACGTGTAACGTTGTAACCTACCAAAGTCTCACTAGCAAAGGGCATCTGCTCGGCAAATCAGCAAAGCAATGTAATCAAGTTTCACACCACGCTAATCACTTCGGCTTAATTTATCATTGGTATGAAAACAATCTTATACCCTATTAACGGCATGCGCGAGAGGGAGAGGGGGGGGGAGAGAGAGAGAGAGAGAGAGGGATGGATGGATGGAGGAAACCGCAGGAAGGAGGGGAGCTTGAAATGGGTAGAAAGAAAGAGCACAAGGAGAGGGGGAATGCAGACAGCGAAGGGAACACTGTGTACGTCTCAAAGAGCTCGCTAATTCAATCTGGGGAAGCCAGCGCCGTGACTGCCTGAGCCGCCCCTGCCCCCCCCCTCCTTTTCCCTCAGAGTTCACACTGTCACCCCCCCCCACCCCCCCTTCCTTTGACATCTGTGCTTTCTCTTTCCCGTTTAAGAAACAGAGCTCAGAGAAACGCCGTAATCCTCTCTATGATACTCACGTCGTGCAAAGAGCCGGACAACAACGCCATAGAGCGATGCAAGGTGACAAACAGATAGACAGACAGACAGACAGACAGACAGACAGGCAGGCAGGCAGGCATGCAGGAAGACAGGCAGGCAGGCAGGCAGGCAGGCTGGTAGGTAGGTGTAATGGATAATGTCAATCTAGATGCCCAAATTTGGCCACAACATAGGTAGACAGGTAGGGAGACATACAGATAGACAGGCAAACAGACAGGTATACGAGCAGATAGACAAACAGCCAGGTAGATAGGCATGCAGACACGTAGAAAGACAAACAGACAGGCATACGAGCAGGCAGACAAACAGTCAGGTAGGCAGGCAGGCAGACAGGTAGACAGACAAACAGACAGGTATACGAGCAGATAGACAAACAGCCAGGTAGATAGGCATGCAGACACGTAGAAAGACAAACAGACAGGCATACGAGCAGGC
>JAVQIZ010174650.1:0-19823 GCA_036023535.2 Galaxias brevipinnis | reverse complement strand
CCCCCCCCCCCCCCCCCCCCCCCCCCCCCCCCCCCCGGGAGCTACCCGGGGGGCAGTGCCTTTAGATAGTCCCACAACCGTGCCTGAAAAGGAGGCGCCGTTGTGAAACAGCTGGGGTTTTTGGTTTGACGGCGGTAGATTTGACAGATGCAGAGAAAGTGGTTATAAAGAGAGTAACTTAGACACTGTGTACCTTGGCAACAGTTATCCTGCAGTGAAACCTAATTGACCCCACTGGCCTTTTAATTTAGACATGATCTGAACCAGGTACCTTCGGGCATGGTCGCACACCAACACAAACACACACTCACACACACACACACACACACGCACACACACACACACACACATACACACACACACACACACAAACACAAACACACACACTCACACACAGAAGCACGCCAATGGGCGGTGGTTTGATCGCTGCACAGTTGTTGTCCTACAGTGTCCAGCGTTCAGCTGTGTAAACAGGTCAGAGCCTCCTGCCCTGAGTCTGACATCAGCGGCCATGTCAGAAACATGGGCTGTCCTGCCAAGAACAGTCAGTCAGGAGCGCACCCTCGCATGCACCTTTCCCTCCCTGCCAAAGTGAGGCCAGTGTGTGTGTGTGTGTGTGTGTGTGTGTGTGTGCGTGTGTGTGTGTGTGTGTGTGTGTGTGTGTGCTTGCGTGTGCGTGTGCGTGCGCGCGCGCGCGTGTGCGTGTGTGTGCCTGTGAATGCGTTAAGTTCACGAGGAGGTTGGGCATGCTGTACTTCCCCTGCCTACGAGAGCTCTCCTCGGAGAGAGCAGTGGGTTTTCCTCTGTAACTCCAGATGACATCCACCTGACCCTGCTGGACCAGGTGAGCTCTGTCAAAGAGCCGGCTGTCTGATCCAACCATTTCCTCTCCGCTCGCGGGATAGAGAATGCTGTGTTTGGCCAAGGGGAGCCTCCCTTCTTTTCAGGTCGTTTTTCCCTGGAACCAGTGTGTTGTTGGTCTCGGTTCAGCTCGTGAAGCTTAATGTCCATGACCTTGTAATTCACATATCTTGCTGGTCGCCCAGAGTTAGCATACATGATTAACAAGCAACTTATCAAAACGTGTTTTTTTACTGACTTATCTTGAAAAACAACTCTTAGTATACCATAAAAAGTATTGACAAAGACATTCCTCCCAAGCCAAATCTGAGACCTTTCCAGTAAAAGATTGTTTCCAGGGTTTTTTTTTTCGCTTGCTTATATTTGTAATATTTAACTCCATCTAATTAGAGTCTTGGCAACTTTTAACATAAATAAATTCATTATCAAATAAATCTGAAGTTTGTGTTTGGTTTTTCAACAGCTTGTTGTAAGAAAATTGAAGTGCTTGCCAAGTTAATTTGAAGGGTGGCCATTTCGTGCGATTGAAATATGTGATTGACTCAAATTTGTTGGAAAAACTTTGACGAGCCCAAATAAACAAGCCCACGGAGACTCATTTGTTTGGTTGAGGACTTCAGACAAGTCTCACCACGGAGGCCAACAGCACTTCTTGTACCACACTAATATTTAGACATGTTTTGGGCACATTCCAAAGCAAAGCATATTGTCCGAAAAGTAAATAGTTGCCAAGTTTTTGTCCTGACCTTCAATTAATGCTTCTATTCATGCTGTCTTGGGTGGCGTGGGTGTGTTTGTTTGTATGCGTGTGCGTGTGCGCTCAACTACGTGTGTGTTGGTTTGACTGTCTCGCTATGTATTCATCTCCCGTTTTAGCTAGTGTTTAGTGCTCCGCAGTGAGGAGACTGAGGAGGCCTCATGTGGTGAGCTACAGATTCTATCTGCATCCTGTTGCTGCTGACTCACATGTCAAAGGATGGCTTTGTGACATACAACAGAAACAACACCACTTTCACTATTAACCTATCATGGTGTGTTTCATGGTGGAGATTCCTGCACACATTTGAGAAAGTCCTACACACAAGCAGATCTCTCCCACAAACATGCAGATCCCATATAGCCAACCTTGTGAGACAGCATCATGCAAAATGCTGTACCCATCCCTGCTTCCATCTGTCCATCTGCTTAAACCACTGGGTCGCTCATTTCATGGATGTCCCAATATCCGTGAATACTTCCCCACCCTTGGGGTGAGAGACTTTTAGCAATTCATAAATCCCAGTGGTCAGCCAACAGGCAGAATTGTGACGCAATTATTCACGCTCTTGCTGTTAGAGTGAGATATAAGACCGACTTTTTTTTATTGAATTGATGTGAAAACAACAACTCCATTGTTTGTGGCATACTGCCAGATACTGTATGAAAAGCCATCAAACTGAACAGCTACAATGTATAACGTTCGTTGACGCTAGTAGTCATTATAATTGCCTGTGGTTAAAACACATGTACTCTTGCACTCTCTTCTTTCCCGTTCTATCTGATTCAGAGGGAAGAACTAAGGGGACTAGTTGATGTATAGGGATTCCCTAGGAAAACTGTAAAAACACAGCGACTCTGCATTGGCTTACAGACACGACCCACTCCCAGCCTCTATAGGACTGGCCTTGATGGAGGGTGTCAAAGGTCAATTGTATAGCTGTCTCTGACTGGCCTATAGAGGATGGAGAGAGGGAGCGGTGAACAGACAGAGTGGTGGGAGGCTGGAAACTGGAGCTGTGAGCTGTGAGAGGAGCCGGATTTGATCCAAATCAGGAAAGTCAAATAAACATCCTCACAGAGATCCATTGTGTGTTCACTGGTCGCACTTGATATCTTGGATTTGAATGGCGGTCATGATCTATTAATAACACGACAGCAGATGCCTGGGAAATGGTGGCATGTCACTGACAGTATTATATCAATTCAACGTGGTCACAAGTTCAGAGTAGACCAATAGACATGACTTTGTGCAAAATAACTGAGGCATATTGGAAAAAGAAGGTATCACAGTTTGCCCTAGCCATAGCAGTGTAAGGAAAAGATTATAATAGAGATTGGATTCACCACTAAATCCTTTCTCAAAATGGGTATATTTCCATGTGTTGTGTAATCCTGTATATTCTAAAATCCACAGAAAGTCTAAGTTCAGCTTCCTAAAGACTCTGACCACGTGGAGCTATACCATGTGCTCCCAGTAGCCTTGGTGATATGGAAGAAACATGTTCCAACCCTGAACTGTACTGTGCTGCTCTCCACATGACAGCAGGTTCACCGCAGAACGGAGAGGAGGAGTGATGGAGAGATTTAGACATTCTGGAAGGGATAAACAGTCCCACGGTCTACCAGGATCAGGACCCCTGCATAGAGCAACACACACTTTCCTTGTCCTTACAACGCTCCATCCATCTTTTTCTCTTACATGGTGTTCTTGGTAGGAAGCACCAGCACCCCAAGGGGCCAGTGAATTCCCCCATAACTCGGGTTGGGGAAATTGGCGTTGTCATGTGAAATTGAGACCTATAGGTTGTAATCAGCCGAGTCTACTGACCTGTCCCTACCCACCAGTCTACTGAGGTGTGTGTCTGTGTGTGTGTGTGTGTGTGTGTGTGTGTGTGCGCGCGTGTGTGAGTGTGTGTGTGTGTGTGTGTGTGTGTGTGTGTGTGTGTGTGTGCGCGCGTGTGTGTGAGTGTGTGTGTGTGTGTGTTGCGAGAGTTGACCTCTACTCCTGGTGTCGTTCTCCTCCCCCGTACCGGTCCACTCTGACCTACTCAGCCGGCCCCGCCCTCCAGCCTCCCGGGTCTATGCATACACCTGCCGGCCCTGTCCTGCTTCGCCCTCCGCCTCCTCCCTGCTTTACCGGTTACACAGTCAGGCCAATCTCCACTTACAGCTCCTTTTCTTTATGGCATTATTAGATTTCTTTATCACCACCATCAATACTGCAGCCGGCCCCCACGCCCCAGCTCACAGCGAGCTGCTCCAGCCCTGGCCCAGGCCCATCCTGAGCCCGGGCAAACGTGTGCTCGGCCCACAAATCTATAAGGCACTTCACTTTACAACATGTGATTGTCCTACTTGGACAGTAGCAACCGAAGCATTATTTAAGATTGTGTAAATGCAGCATATGTTACAACAAAGAGAGTGTGGTTTATGCAGTCTGTGCATAGTCAACATTCCAGTTCTATAGAGGTGATAATACTTATTGACCCACTGGGCTTGACGTTACTCTCTCCCTCTGTGATACAGGTTGACTGCGTCGTCTGGTCCTGGGAAGCAATGGTACAATCATTTGACTAACCAAGCATGGGGCTGGGCTGTTTATAGGCCAATATAATCAGAGGTAATCTAACACGATGGGATATTAATATAGTCCAGAACCTGACTCTACTATTACCAACATTATTTCCTGCATTGTTAATTTATATCGACAAGATCCTGAATGGAAAAAGTAAATAACACGAATGAGAGGGTTTCCAAGCCCAGCCCGCCCAGCTCTCTTCCAACGTACTCTCCTCCATCTAGTCGACCGAGTCTCCACACAGAAACAATATTGAATTCAGATCATGTTTTTGGAGAGTGGAACATTTCCAGGTGTCGGCCAAAGGGGAGTGGGGTGGGGAATCTAGGGAGAAGGGGAGGCGGGCTCCCTGCGAAAATTCCAATTAAATCCTGAATAAATCAAGCCTGGCAATAACAACAGCAACTCTAGGACTTATTCAAAACCTGTAAATCCGTTTGATGGAATATTGTATGCAGTATAATCACAAAGATATATTATAAATATGAATAAAATATAGTGTAATATACACTGTATAATTGGGACGTGGTCGAACGTTTTGTATACATTTGTGCTGGTTATGAGGAAGCCTCCATCCACACGACGCCTGTTGATGTCTCAAACCACAGGAGATGAGGCTGTGCTCTGTCACGCAAAGTAGGACAAATGGGCTCCTATTGTGGACTACCACCACAGACAGAGACTGATGGAGGTGAGGGTACAGATATAGAGGCTTTATAAATACACACACACACTCACAGAGCACTCTGACATGGACTCACACCCACACTGCACAGGTGTCCTGGCAACCACTTCACAGTCCAATAAAAATTAATTTGAAGACGAATTGCGTAACTAAGCCGGTTTGTGAGAATTGAAAAATTAAGTTTGCCTTCATTGTTCTAGTGCACATTGGAACTTCTTATCTACTAGTTTAATGTGTACAGTGAAGGCCTACTGTACAAGCTACAAGGGGCAATCCATGAAGAACATCTACTTAGTTAGCAACAGTTTGGGCAATGTAAGGAAGTTATGAAGCTCATTGTGAGCATTAGTGACTGCAAAGTAACAGTGATTCTGGGTAATATAAAGGAATGACATGAGAGGAGTGAACAAAAAGCACCAATATCTAAACCATCAGCCAGAAGAGAGGAAAGTCATCTCCACTGTTTGTGTGTGCGTGTGTGTGTGTGTGTGTGTGTGTGTGTGTGTGTGTGCGCGCGTTCCCGGATCTGTGAGTGCTTGTGTGATCCTATGTCAGTCTTTCTGCAACTCAAGTTTTTCAGTGTGAGCCAATGTCTAGGTAAGACTGATTCATTAGCACACGTCTCAATGTGGTCAATATTAGCATGTATCAGTTGTAAGCACAGTCTCACACAAGACCATTTGAATGTCAGCGGAGCACTGCACTGGTGACAATTAGTATTGACATCATGCTAATTGTAGCTGAATAATTAATATTTAGTGTTGGGGAGTAGAGAAGCTGGCAAAAGGTGAGCTGGATGTGGCGGCCATGAACTCTGCCACATTAGACCAGCGTCTCTAATTGCTAATTGGAAATAAGATCATTTATTTTGTTTATTGCACACTTTTTCATTTTTCTGCATCCAGTTGGGGTTGGGTTCACGGTTAAATAGATAATAACGGAAGGTAGAACCAGGAGGCCATTGCATCCTGATGAACATGTCTATTTTGTTATTCCAGCTTCCAAAATGATTGACTATGAGTGGAACTTTATGAAATTAAAATATGATGCGAGACAAGGGGAACTTAATTTAATTTGAAAATAGTATTCATTCTATCCATAGATACTTACAGACCAACTGGATGAGGTGTCTGGCTCTTTAAACTTGAAAAGTGCTTGCCTGCCATCTATGGGTGTGTGTGTACTAAGACACTGATTTTAATTAACATAAAAACATATGCTGTACAATTCAAACAAAATTGTAAAGACACCTTTTCTCCAGCTTCTCAAATCTATACCAATAAATTACAACAATGTTGATTGCTATAAGTAACAACTCAAGCTGACAAATAAAAATTAAAAAATGAATGGAACATGCCCTGAATGGCTGTGTGATTGGCTCAATTATTGATGTACAAGTTAATTCCCAAGACGTGAACGTAAATAAGACATAATGCGATTTCAACTGAGATGACAGAGCCGATCATTCACCCTGTAATGCTGGAGCAAACCCATCAGTCTGGAGCTCATCCTCTGGTCATATCGTGAAGACGAGGGCATCTGTCCTTCTAACTAATGACACCTGTCTCAGCAGCACTAATTGCCCATCATTAAGTCTTTGCTTCAGTATTTGAGTGGAATAGAGCAATAAGCAATAGGTTTAAAATAAAAAATGGGCGATGTAAGCCTGGCACATGTTTTTCCATAACTCTTAGTGATTTAAAGGTCAATGGATATATATCTATATTTACAGACAGTAATTCAAGTTGTCTACATATATTCTACTAACATTAGGAGGTTCGTAATTGAGGAATGTGTCTCCTTACCAATGCCTATGCAGAGCTGAAACTATGAATGTCTACCAAGGGGAAATGAAGAGGGAGTTATATTTGGGGCAATATTGCCATCTAGTGAGCAGCATGCTGAATTACAATATATCAATCAATGCCACTGGTAGGAAAAGAAAATGCATACTGCATACAGATTAGATTTGATGGACAACTCCATCATTCCATACAGTCTTATTAAAAAGATTGATATATGGAAAATTGGTACAATGCATATCACTAGGGGGCTGAATGGTGCCCCTAATACGAACTAAAACAAGAATGAATATGTTCCTTTCAGCCTGTATCAAAGACAGATTTTTTATTTTTTATTTCACAGATTCAGTTGGTTGGTGAATATTCATGTGACTGAGCTTTCTTGGATATAGGTATATTGGGTCTGTTATTGCACCTCCAGGCCGTGTGGATCCGAGCGCTGCTGTAAACATGCTTAGCCCTCACTCTAAGCCAACGACACCCTGCTAAATGTATTTCATTGCGCCCTCCAACTATCCATCAGACATTTTTATGTGAGGATCAGAAGCCACTTTCCAAAATAAAAGAACACTACACCCCAGCTACTTCAACAAAGTGGTACCATGAGTCTAGCAATAGTGACTAGCGTGGCTGTTTTCACAGCTCACAGCACACCCTGTCGCAGGCCTGCGAGTCGTAGGACTTGTAAATGTACTATGGAGGCAGGTTATGGCCATGTCAGATGGCTGGTCCTGTCAAGCAAGGCGGGGCAGCTCTGACGTGTTGATGTGCTGGGTTCTGTCTGCCTCAGCCAAGCAGGTGAATGACGTATGGGTCTGGCTGGCAGTAGCAACACAGCGCACGCAGAATACATTCAAAACATTAGGTCCCTTTTAATTAATGACGTGTCCAGACTCTTGACATTTCGCTGACCTGCAGCTTTTGCCAGACATCCAGAGACATTTACATACAAAATGCCATCTGGTGGAAACATAGCTGGATCAGCAGCTGATCAAAGTGTATTATTGGAATTGTAAAGTTTGACGCAGAAAAATCTCTCGTTCCAGTTGTTTCCCTCTACTGTATGTGGTCGTCCATAGCCACGTTTAGTACAAAATATTCCCACTTGCACTTGTGCCACAGCCTCACTCAAATGTGTCCTGCAATCTAAAACAATAAGGAAAGGCAATGCAATGGATGTTAAATACACTTGACACTAGTTTACACCAGTTTTTTTCTGAATTAAGAACCACACTTTTTCATTAAGGGGCTATAACTCTCAGCGTTAAGGTAGCTCAAACAAGAGATACAGACATGAAACCTGTGCGGTACCCAAGCACTAATGGCCCTTGAGATGAACAGGAGACAGAGACAAACAGCGATGGACACCTGAAAACTAACAGAGACAAACAACTATGGACATCTGAAGACTAACAGAGACAAACAGCTATGGACACCTAAAGACTAACAGAGACAAACTACTATGGACATCTGAAGACTAACACAAACAAACAGCTATGGACACCTAAAGACTAACACAGAAAAACAGCTATGGACACCTAAAGACTAACAGAGACAAACAGCTATGGACACCTAAAGACTAACAGAGACAAACAGCGATGGACACCTAAAGACTAACACAGACAAACAAATATGGACACCTAAAGACTAACAGAGACAAACAGCTATGGACACCTAAAGACTAACACAGACAAACAGCTATGGACAACTAAAGACTAACACAGACAAACAGCGATGGACACCTAAAGACTAACACAGACAAACAGCTATGGACACCTAAAGACTAACACAGACAAACAGCTATGGACATCTGAAAACTAACAGAGACAAACAGCAATGGACACCTAAAGACTAACAGAGACAAACAAATATGGACACCTGAAAGTTTGAGGGAATCTAAAGTTTACGCTCTGTCTTTCTATGCTGTTATCCTCTCCTGGGTCATCTGTTTC
The DNA here is from genome assembly GCA_036023535.2 of Galaxias brevipinnis. Lineage (NCBI taxonomy): Eukaryota > Metazoa > Chordata > Actinopteri > Galaxiiformes > Galaxiidae > Galaxias > Galaxias brevipinnis. The sequence goes on along the minus strand of JAVQIZ010174650.1, from coordinate 11,186 downwards.
CTCTCTCATCTTCTGGTTTGTTTTATCTGACCGCATCTATTTACTTACACACTTTACTCAAGGGACCATGCAGCTTTCCATTCCCTGTCCCAATAGCTGGCCTACTTCAAACATTGCATTCCCCATACAGAATATTTTACATTTCCTATACAGGACTAAGTACTTAGAACCAGGTCTTGTATAGTTTGTCTGAGCTAAGTCTCATAAAATAAGCTTCAGCTCATAGAGCAATCATCCTTTCCCCAGCAATACTGTGTGTAGGCTACTGTTTTGGCCTTCCTTGTATTGCTAATGTGTAATGGCCCAATTTGGGCATCCATATGGATCTTCAAGTCTGAGCTGTTGTTCAGAGGTGAGGGGAGGGTGAGAGTGAAGGCTGGGTCACCAAAGATGTAGCATGTGCCTTTCTGAGACACTGAAGGCCAGTGCTTTATGTTCTTAGCCATAGAATGAAAAAGGTAGGTATTCATGTTGGTATGTGCAGACGTTTCTTTTCAATACTGGGATGTATCACATGTGTTTCGCCTTGAGCAATGGAATAATTTATTTACTTTAGACTCATATACTCGATGTCAGTCTTGTCAACAAATAAAAACTTACTATTCTGTTAGACTGAACGGACTGTTGCAATTTCTCTGTGTACACACTTGCTCTCTGTACTCATGCATAAAATTGTAATTGATGATCTACCATTTCCATCCCTCTGTTTAACTGGTTATTTTCTGTGAAGGGGGTGAAAATATTCAATAGGCTTTTTCAGTCTTGCAAAGCAAATTAATATATTTACAAATTGATAAACATGTTTGGTAATGTATTGTGGCTTCTGCTAAAAAATGCTTTCAAAAAGGGAATAGTTGCATAATCGTTCCTAGATTATTTTGTTTGCCAAGTGGCCACAGTCAGGCGACTGGCATACGACTATTAAGGGTGGTGCTGTCACAAGGAGACTCATAAAAGGTTTATGTTGGAGGCGAGCGCATCGCATCTTGTCAATGGAAAAGCAGAAACAACTGTGCCTATTTCCATGGTCAAGTGCAAGTCTTCCATTAGAAAATGGGTCCGAAAGTGTGGCTCTTTCTTGCTGGCCTTGTGTTAGATTACATGTGTACAGTAGAAATGTCAGTCTGCTGGCATGGCCCCACACCTTCACACAATAACAGAGTGCTGGCTTGTGACCTCATTTGGTACTCGCATGAAAGGTCAACTCACACTTGACAGCAGCGCTGTCTAAGGTTGTTGGACACAAAGACCAGACATGGACTGTACTTTTACACTGAGAATGTAACTGTTCATTTGCTTACCATAATAATGTAATAGATAAAGTTTAGATATTTATTATTGCCATAACAATGTGAAATAAACCACAGCATTCCCAGACAGGATTTTTTTTTCCCAATGAAAAGCCCTCAGAGGTGCAAAATTAATCAGAAGTGAGGACGAGGCATCAACTGAAGGCCTGAAGTCATGCATTACCTTTGTCGCATGGCTCAGGGCAGTTTTTAACAGAGTCATTTTGTGGGCCATCAGGAGACAAATGGATAGTGCCAGGCAGACAGGTTGTCGGGGTGGAATAGAGTTAGGCCTGGTTTTGTGCCTTCTCTCCTTTGTCAGGAACTACCATGGCGCTACTCGGCAGGCACCCTCTACCCATCACACGGGAGTCAGAGTCCGCTCTCTGGGAAGCTCTTTTGGGACATTGAAAGTGACTCCCAAGTCAAGGGACGAAAAGTTTGAATAGAATAACTTGCAATCGACTTTCACCATCCATGAATCCTGTCTCTCATGCTGACCCTGTATTTCTCAGCCAGTGCTTGTCTTTTCCCAGCCTACTCTGTATTGTCCCTGTGCCCTGTAATCTGAAACTGGTTTATCTGATTTCTCTCTTTCTTTTGCATTCATCCATCCCATCATTACTCATTTCTCTTGCCTTTCTATTCTGTTCCTATTCCCTCAGATTTGTCATCGATTCTTTTGTTAAATCCAACGGGTGTCTAAGTATGGCGGCTACATGCAACACGGTCATATTTGAACACCATTAACATGATAGTCTGGCATGCCTTGCACCAGATAATTGTTCTGAGGTGGGTGTGCACCACATTTGTTTTGATGTTGATAGCCCTGCTGCATATGGCAGTAATGCCTCAGAGCTAGACGATGTATACCATAGGATGTGTAATTGCCTTTTACATATGAATATTCTTCTTCATAATCAGCCTAGAGTCTCCCCTTAAAACTAATTTGCCGTTACTATCACATCTGAGGAATCAGACACAACTATCAGTTACGTTCGAATGGACCCTTTTAGTGAAGTCTGACATGTGTGCCTATGCTCACGGCTATTATGCTCATCAGTGGGTTTGCTCAACTGTGTCTCTGTCTTTCTGCTCGTTAAGATTACTTTTGAATGACTACCTGGGCAGAAAAACAATGAAACGCCTCGGCAGATAAAACGCAGCCCAACTCGACACACTGAAAGAAAGACAAAGCCATTACTCTCTATGTTAGAACAATTAGCCTTTACTTCCCACTTCTAGATGAAAGGTCAAATGTGTGTGGTGACTCAATGGTTCACAAAGTGGGCATTTATGCAACGTGTTACATCTACGGTAGACTTCAAAATAGTTCTATGAAAAATGTTCCAATGCGGTAACTCAGACATTTAGAAATAAATTCCACACTGGGTGTCTTAGATCTTAGATTATGTGCCCCTTGCGTACTAGAGAAGATTAGGACTTGTATGTTTATAAAAAAGGGTTGGACTTTAGAGTCTGTATGATAATACAAGGCACATTTGCCACATGAAAAGGAAAAAGGACAGTAAAAACAAACACATCATGCGAAAAACAACAACAGAGATTTCTTAAGACTAAGCCCCGGCGTCTCTCTTGATATTGGGATATCCTGAGTCATTGGCATGGCTGAGTCAATATGCGGTGCTTCATAATAAAACGGTGCTACTACAGAAACCATGGTCTCATTGCAAAAGAGCAAGCACTGTTTATGCCTTTCCTGCAATCCCTGTGCAAAAGACACAGGAGTATGGGGCATGTGATGATAGATGATGACAGGTGGCTATAATAGGCCCTGTCACAACAGACCCTAGTTTCCACAGGCTTCACACTAATGACGAAGGACACGGCGTTCACGGGGTGAATGGAGAGGAGATCGGCATCCGCCACCCCCAAACCACATCACCAACAGACACACTATGACAGTCGGCCAGACGTGACAAAGCGCTCTGGCTCGGGGCTAATATTGATGTCCGTCAGAACGTTAAATGACAAGAGTAATAGTCACTGATGAAAAGAAGGGTAAACAACCAAAGAGACCACCCCCTTTTTTCCCCCTCTCTCTTTTCCTTTGTGACATTCGACGTGATTGAGGTGAGGCTTCAGATGAAAGGGTCATGCACTGTAGCCTGTCCGCGTCCACAGTTTAATTTCAGCTGCCACAAAGTGGGCCTTCTCCCCATGGGGGTGTCCCATGTAAAGCACAGTGAAATCTTTTTAGACAACACTTCCTGTTTGCCGTTTCCTCGTCGCTCAGATCTGCACCTTGTGATGTCGCTGACTAAAAGCCAACACACGGGGCTTGAGCTATTACTTCAACAGGAAGAAATGGAATGACATGATTTCCACATCATTCTACTGTAATGAAAATGATCCTCATTCAGTTGCATTTGCCTTGCTTTAATGTTCCAAAAAAGGGAGACGGTTCCATTACCCTTTTCAAAACGTTGTGTGGTCAAAGGACTGCAGGGGAAGCCCGCTATCCAGTATCCAGTAAATGAAGGATGGCAGTGTGAGAGAAGCAGACCACATTACAGCAAACAAGGTCAAAGGAAGCTCAGTACGCCATCATTTCCCAGCAACTATACTAGGTTGGAAGCAGTTGTTGGGGGTTGGGTAGGGGAGTTTGTGGTTGGCCACACACTTTAAAACACATGCACACACTCACAGGTTTTTATTTGATGTGCAGGTTCAGCACGAGGATTCGAAAAGAGAGTAACTGGAATACAATTGAGTAGTAATACATTATGAGAGGAAGAATTACAGCTTACCTCTCCTTGGACCACAAAGAGAACAAATTATACAATTTTCCCAAAAGTTTACAATTATTTAAAAACAAGTAATATACATACACTTTAACAGATTTTACTGCTGGTGTATTTTTCGTGTAAGCTCAATGTTGTAGCCAACAAATATATAGGCTGTGGAAATTAAAGGTGATTCAGGTGGCTGGTGTGCTATAAAACCGTCTTCATTCTGTCAAACAGATACACATTTGTGTGGAGTTGTCTCTTGGGATTATTGATACATATAAAAAAAAAAATGTGCAAGTCCAACCAAAACTGTTTGGATTTTCGATTAAATTATTCCATTGGAGCTATATCAATATTTATCGTAATTAAATGTTTACATTTGATGGAGGGACAAACATTGCAGTGGCATTTCAGTCCAGACACTGTTATGATTTACCATTGATTGAAGATTTGACATAATAACATATACCTGTATGTGTTCAATCATGGTAACTACAAAAGCAGTAAACAACCCAATAAGGAAATGCAGTTGTCAATATTTCATTTTCATTACATTGAAGACATTTTAATAAAGTATTTGCACTTCAGCATAGACTGGGTCACATTCATCTTCATTAGACTTTTGGTCAAAAGAAAGCTATACTGAGGGGAAATTTTTCAGATGACATGCATTCAGAGGCTGGGTCGACTAATTCCAGCCACTCGGATCACCGTAGACAGCACCGCCCAGATCTCCCTGTGGTTGTTAAGTAAAGAGCGATCCATCGCAAAGCGCCAGGCTCGATTGACACTGTCTGCTGATCTTCTATTGCGGCTGGATCAGACTAACAAGGCTATTCGTTAATTCCCGTCCATCGGAGCTTTCAGCGAAACGCCGAGCGATCGGAATAAAAAAAAAAAGCCAACAGGGCAGGCTAGAACGCCGCGCCGCCGGAGTCCGCACCCAGAATGGCTTCAGGAGACCTTTACGAGGTAGTGTGAAACCCTGTCAAATATAAATACTGTGTTATATTGACGCATACTGGAATTAGGAAGTAAAGGGGAGGTCCTTTGGAAAAAGCGATGTCCTAAGCCCTTTAACAGGCGAAACTAAGCAACCCCTTCCAAAGCTTTGGGGAGATGGTGTTCGTAAAGCTATCGATATGCACTTTCAACTGCTTCGGGTAGTTTAGGATCCTAGTATAGTTCACGACAAAATTACACGATAAAGCTAACTTATTTTGTGACGCCCGAGTTTCGAGTCGTTGTCAAGTGACACAAGGGTTGATCGGACATGGTGAATAGCTGAAGTATGACCGTGATGGTTCAGGAGGTGCGCATACATGCCAAAGCTTTGAGTCCCTATAAGATCCTATAGTGGGACTGTTACTTTTTTAGACCAAAGCTGTTGTACATACTTGACATGCTTTTATTTACGTGGAACGTTTATGGTGGCAATAGAAGGAAACATTTTGCTGAATTTTGCCTAAAACGTAATAATTAGCGTAAAGTTGGCAAATTGATTTATTGAAAGGGAAAGTTACCCACTTATGGTGCGCAATACATTTGCTGCAATGGTGTGTATTTCAATATTAAATAGTTCTGTGGTATTGCTCTTTTTGTGAACTTTTTGTTGTATTCAATGCATTTTGGCGATTATTCGTTTTAGGGGTAATTGGAGGAGTAGCAAAGGCTGCCTTGGCAGACTACTTACAGCAACGCGTTTGAATCCACAAGTTGTAGGTCTGCATCCTCAAATGTCTCCGATGGATAACCTGTAGTCAAAGCAGTTGGCTAGCTTCACCTTTCATGGGCATAGCCCAAGTGTACCAATATATGATGGTTTGTTACTTTTACATCCCTTTACCTAAAGCAAGGGGGACGCCTATTACCATTAAGTTATATTAAGCAGTATTTAACAATAGTGCATTCGCGTAAAGAATAAATAAAACCACAACTAGATGGCAACGTTAAAGGAGGTTAGGTCCCCGCTAACATTGCTGTCATTATCTGGAGCAGCTTTCAGTATTATTCTGCGCAAGCCGCTCATGTTTGCTGACTGGACATGATGTCATCAGTGAAAAGGTAGACATCATAAGTGCATTACATGCAGTCTCTGAGTCATGACAAACATCCAATAAATTATAGTAATACTTCTTGATTAGGCCATACAACTCTTTAAGTAGAAATATGTACAAATAAATACAAATAAAAATATAGAAGATAACTGTAGCCTAACCTCGTTGAAGATATAGGCATTCCTTTAGAAAAATGGAGTTAAATCTCTGTGACAGTAACTGGGCAATGGGTAAATGTCTATAATCAGACACGATTCTTTCTCCTGAGATGGTTTAGGCCTTAGGAGATATCCTCCCTGTTATCCCCCGGTATGTGGAATGTGGTTGAGGGGTGGACTGGGCTGGTGTTTTGAACTGTGGGGAAGGGGTGCTCACCACCACTCAACTCCTTTTAGCTCTCTCTCTCTCTCTCTCTCTCTCTCCTGCTGGGTCTCTCATCTGTCATCTGTGCGCAGAAGTTAAACATGGTCTGATAAGGGTGACAGTGAGTTGGGCAGTTAACATCGCAAACGGTGCCTCTTCATCAGTGGCGACGCCCTTGCAGCTCACCCATCCAGGACCAGACACTCGATCTAATGCGCTGGGCCACTCGGGTGGCAGGAGCATCAGTCACTGCTGCAGGCGGAGCTAAGCCCCGTCCTCCACGCTTTCTAAACAGGCGCTCATTAGCCTGATGATCCAGCATCCCCAAGCCAACAGCAGCACCATCCCCGCCATGGCCAGACATGTCACACACCTGAATACACTGTAAATGAGAATAACAGTACAATAGTTCATCTGTGCGTACCCCTCTGTGTGTGTGAATTTGGGGATAAGACAAAGTTGCCAACATGATCTTGTATCACAGTTGTACTAAATAGCTGCTGTCATCTATTCATCTAAATGTAAACATTTTGCATTTCAAATTCCAGTTATGATGTTTAACACATCTGTGTCCTCCGCATGAGTGTGTTCATGTATGAGCAGAGGCCTTGGTGATTTCATGGGTGTGTGTGTGTTTTGAAGTCTGTCACTATACGCTGCATAAAACCGTCCTATCCAGCCTGCGGATTAACACTGACACGAGACACCTATTCAATTCTGAGGTGTGAACATAGGCACGTTACATGGCGGTGACGCGGCCCACAGCCCCTAACAATGGGCCTTATGTCAGGGAGAGAAAGGCTGTCATGCTCCCATTATAAGGCCATGTGGGTGGAAGGGTGGGTGCGTGAGGTTGGGACTAAATTGAGTGTGACTGTGTGCCTTTACACCTGCAAGTGCGTAAGGTGTTAAACAGAGGGTGTGTTAATGTGTGTGTGTGTGTGTGTGTGTGTACGTGTGTGTGTACTTGCGTGCGTGTGTGTGTGTTTTTGTCTGGGTCCTTATTTACCGCCCTTTAGCCAACCAGGATAGGTTGTCATTATGGTCCTAGCTAGCAGACTATGACCAGGGCCCAGGCTGGTCATCTAAGGCAGCAACAGGCTGCAGGGCGGCAGGTGGAGGATCTGTAGCCATGCATGCTAACCTGCCCGTCTCAAGCGGACACAATGTGTCTGTGTGGACGTGTGTGTGTGTGTGTGTGTGTGTGTGCTTCCCCCAAGGAACTCTGGTCTGATCTCTCCAGTGTGGGATCAAATCACGGCTCCGCTGCTCCCTTTTCTTCTACAAACGACAGCATTGCATTTCATTAAGCCCCCTTCTGTATTCTCTCTCGCCGCACACACGCGCACACACACACACACACACACACACACACACGCACAATACCTGACACGTACAATGACCGATTACACACACTGCCCTTTTCACTCTCATTGCACAAGCTAAACCAAGTTTCCTTGAAGTCGTTGGGGGGTGGGAGGATGTTTTCCGAGGGAACAAGCGTTGAAGTAGCTGGCCGCCCCAGCAGGAAGGGAGAGGCCGTCTTCTCTGTGGTGCAGAAGTCTGCTCCGTCCCCCACCACGGCACAGCCCTTTCACGGCAACGTGACAGTGCCAAATGTCAAGATTTGCTCACTTATATCAAGATTAACAGCTCAAGGCGTTTCGTGGCAGAGTGCGTTGCCGTCTGCAGAACCTTTTTTTCTGGAGGCAGTAGGACCCCGGGGATCAGATTGGACCAAAGCTTTAGTAAAAAACAAAGCATGTGCACCGGAAGGCAAGCATTGTTAAGCCGTCATTCACAAATGAGTCACTTAATTAACAATGATATTGGAGAAAAGAGAAGAGGCTCTTTTTCAGACGGTGATGTTCCATTTGTGGAGCCGGGGTGAACACTTTTTAGGTAGACCTAACAAGGGGGGGTCCATGTGTTGACATCGACACGCCTTTGGGGAAACTTCATGGCAGTAAGTTCTGCGGTAAGCCGGTCCTTGTGCCTTCCTGGCAGAGCAGTGGGGCTTCGGGGAGCCGGTGACATTCAGCTTGTTAGGCTCGTCAGCGAGGGCTCACCGGTCCTCCTTCCCCCACGTCGCCACCTACCTCTCAGGCTGCTACTGTTGGACAGCAGCAAAGGTCTCCGGGGCGCAGGCCTCCTTTATTATGCTCACCGCAGGCAAACACAGGGGCTGGTGGAGAGATGTTTGCACAATCCTGCAGCGTGGGTCCTGTGCGCTGGATTTAATGTGAGACGCGGTAATCAGACTTTCACTTGTGGCTTTCATCAAAGCAATCAGTCGTGTTTTCCGGCGGCCCTAATTACGGCTAAACGAGGAAGCGTCGGCACAGCCGGCATGCGCTTGCGGCTACCCGCCGCCCGCCTCTCCCCCTGCCGTCACGGGCTCCCTGGTTCAGGATGTAGCAGTGAGTGTCAGTGAGGCTGTGTGACCTGGGGACGTTCTGTCAGAGGCTCCTTCATATTTACATACCCCTTATCTCCCCCCCACCACAGTGGGGCCGCCTCTATCTGGGCCTCACCACACATTACCAAATGTACTGTCGGGCTTTGACAACCCCCGGAAGCTTCCACAGCGTGTACAAAACATAATCCCTCGTTTTAAAAAAACTATTACGTAATGTTTTCTTTAACAGGCATGCCTATTGAAAAACGTTATATTAGGTTATGTTATATACATTTGAATTGACTATTGTAGACCAATGTACCAAGAAACACCTTTCTTACCTTGCCTGGTTTGCCCAGTCCCTTTAAAGAGAGCCTGTCAGTCAGAATAGTTAATTCTTCCCACAGAGCTTTTCAGCCTCATAATCATCCTCCCATCCTACACATTCATATTATGCAGTAAGGTTTTTTTTATAATTGACATTGTATTTTAGTGGAGGTCTGCAGGGGTCTCCACTGGGCCTATCTTCCTAGACGCCCTCCAGGTTTTCAGTCCATTTACATCCTCTCAAGCATCGTGTGCCAATCAGTGTCTGCCAGATGCCAGGTACTGGGAACACTGCTTCTCTGTTGACACAAGTTTTGAGACCCCCTGGCAATGGAATCAATGTGTGCGCGTGCATATGCATGTGGTGAATGTGTGTGTGTGTGTGTGTGTGTGTGTGTGTGTGTGTGTTCACATCTCTAAGATACAGGGCTATTTCGGTTCTTTTCACATTGTCTAGCGCATTCAAAGAGTACAGAGCGCCGCGCCAGGCAGGTTGTTTTTGCGGTGATCAGCCTACCGCACTGCCAGCCCCCCCCACCCCCCACCATCAATCCCAATTCCCTGGAGTGTGACTAAGGTGCAGTGGGGAATAGCTAAGCACCACTGTAACCACTGATGAACACACGCTGTACTCCGGCTGCTCTGCTCCCAGACTCCGGGAACCCAACCGCTTCAATTGGAGGGAGGAAGGGGACGCCGCTTGGCTTTTGGAGATATGGATTTCAGGGAAAGGACAATCGGAAACCCGCGCGGTCCTGGCCATGGCTTTCTCCACGCTCCGCATCCGCTTCCCGACCTTCCCGTCAGTCGCGGGGCGGTTCAGTGGGGAAGCTTGTGCACCGCGTCTTTAAAGGGATTGGTGGAACTTGGAGAACATATTGTTACATTGTTCGGCGCGGCCGCAGGGTGAAAGGTGGCGGTGGCCGCCGTTTCTCCGAGTTAACCGCGTGTGTGTGTGTGTGTGTGTGTGTGTGACCGTGTGCATTTCCCTTCCCCAGGTGGAGCGGATCGTGGACAAGCGACGGAACAAGAAGGGCAAGTGGGAGTACCTGATCCGCTGGAAGGGCTACGGCAGCAAGGAGGACACCTGGGAGCCGGAGAACCACCTGCTGCACTGCGAGGAGTTCATCGACCAGTTCAACGGCCTGCAGCTGCACGCACACAGGCGGCCCAAACTGCCCCCAAAGGCCCCCGGAGGACTGGGGGTCCCTGGTGGAGGGGTCGTCCTGCCGCGGCCCCTCGTCCCCACCCAGCCCCTTGCCCCCGACAGCCCCAGAGCCAGGACAGAGGCCCGCAAGAAGAAAAGGACTAGTGGCACGGGGGTGAGGATGGGGATGGGTGTGGCATTGGGAGCCTCTCACAAGAAGAGGGTGAGCGGAGGAGGAGGAGGAGGAGGAGGAGGAGGAGGAGGAGGAGGAGGAACAGGTGGAGGAAGAGGAGCAGGTGCGAGGCACGCGGCCGGGGACAGGATGGGCAAAGCCTTGCCTTACAGGTCCCCAGCTGGGGGGCTACAGTTTGTGGCGGCGGCGCGAGCTCCACATAACGGACTGGAGAACGGAGAGGCAGACCCCCTCCACTACAGAGCAGCAGCCAGGACACACAGGCTCCCCCCGGACAGGGGAGACAGGCTGCCAGGGAATGTAGACATCACTGGCACCCCACTCGGAAATCAACAAGGTACAGCTTCTGCTATTCATTTTGGGAGTGTGTGTCTGTGTCTGTGTGTGTGTGTGTGTGTGTGTGTGTGTGTGTGTGTGTCTGAGTGTTTGAGCATGGACTTAGTTATGACAATTTATTCGGCTGGCTATATTGCCAAGTACAACAGCCGGGGCTGGGTGGAAATTACAGTAGGATTGTTGTTGCCACATTCCATTTGGACTCCACTCCAAATCCGTCGTGTTCCACCACCACCCCCCCACCACCACCACCACCACCACCACCCCCCCGTCAAATTACGTTGCCTGTAGTGGGAGTTGGTAATTGACGGCGGCAACACATA
>JAVQIZ010174625.1:0-11490 GCA_036023535.2 Galaxias brevipinnis | reverse complement strand
AGGGATATGCATTTTAGGCCAAATCACTATTCGAATATTCTATCAAAAAAAATATTATCTAAAAAAAAAAGAAGTTTTTTAAAAAGTTTTTTTTGCTATAGCGCACTTGTAATGTAGCCTGAAGGGCTGATCTGGCCTTCACTAAAAAAACATGTTCCTTTTCCAATTTCTAAACATTTTTTACTCTTGACACATTTGGAAAGATTTTCTTTTATGTCTGAGCGGAGAGTTGGCGCTCTAAAGCGCATATGTTTGTGGTGATCCAGCGCACTAGCATAGAGCGCTCTCGTGCCTTCAGTTGGCGCGCTGCCTGCAAGTTTAAACTACTTGTGTGGGAAGCAGGGAAAATGTATCTAATGCATTCAAATTGTGCTTTTTCTTTCTACTTTTTACATATATCAGTGGTATTGGTGTACACGTTATTAACAGTATGTTATCAAAATCGCTAATGAATAATATTTAAATTAACTTAATGCAAAATATAAATAAATAACTGCAGCTATATTCGAATACCCATCATTTCGAATAATCGAATATTTGAATAATCGTACCCATGAGCAGTCTTTCTAGGAGTGACCTGAGTTTGATCCACCTCCCTCTATCCCTCACTACCTCTGGACACAAAGCCTCCTCAGAGTGCAGCAGGCATGGTTCTGATCAGATAAACCCTAATGCACATCTCCATAAGAACTCCACACCCCACGGGGCTTAGACAGTCACACAGAGGATCATCACACATCTAAAGGGCAAACAGAGGTCACTCGCTCCACGGCAGGACAAACGGCTTCTCCTTTGAGCTTCCTCACTGTGCGTTGAATACTATGCGCGCAAATAAAACACAGTGTGTTAAGTGAGCTTAGCACAGTTTGTCCCTTTCTTTAGTCTACCATAAGGATCAAAAAGCCAGGTCACCTAGAAACATTGTGACGCTTGCTCAGCACTACAGATCTTAATTTACGACTCTTTTAAGGCTATGTTGTTTTTTACCCACATCAAGGCCACACCCACAGTACAGCCACACCCACAGTAAGGCCACACCCACACTTGGGCCACACCACACTAGGGCCACACCCACATTAAGGCCACACCCACACTAGAGCCACACCCACACTAGGGCCGTATCCACAGTAAAACCACATCAAAAACAGGGTTACACCCACCGTTGTCACAGCCTGCACCACTAGTTACAGGTCATTCATTGATTCTGCCACGCCCCTGCTTCACTCTGCGCCGCTGTAATCAGGACAATCACACACACCTGCTGCTTACCTGCACACTCATCTGATTGTCATTGACTCTGCCACTATTTAGTGTACAGTTTTCCACACACTCACTGCCAGATTGTTCTTTGCTGTTCTCATGCCAGACTTTCCCACATTCACTATTTGGATCTCCCATTGCCGACTCAGCCCGAATTGGACTTTCCTTCCTCGCCTGTTCCCCGGTAAACTACCTAGCCTTCTGAACCTGACTCTGAGATTTTGCCCTGCATTTTTTATTGTCTGTCTGTGGCTTTTTGGCCATTGTCCTGTGGTGGGAATAAAAGGATATTACAAACTAATCCTGGGAGTTGTGTGTTGCATCTGGGTCCACCCTTGGTTTGTTCCAACCGTAAAAAACAACACCCTCAGTAAGGCCACACCCATCATATGGCCACACCCACAATAGGGTTACACCCACTGTAAAACACCAACCATAGTATGGCCACACCCACAATATGGTTACACCCACTGTAAAACACCACCCTCAGTAAGGCCACAGCCACAATAGGGTTACACCCACTGTAAAACACCACCCTCAGTAAGGCCACAGCCTCAATAGGGTTACACCCACTGTAAAACACCACCCTCAGTAAGGCCACACCCACTGTACAACAACACCCTCAGTAAGGTCACACCCACAGTAAGACAGGCACAGCACAGCATAGTCAAGAGGCTAGCATTGTCAGTTGTTAAGTCTCTCCATTTAGCCCACACTAGCCTAAATCACTGAAAGTAAGAATTTGTTTATGACAGTAGATATGTACCCAGTTGTTGATCTGTGGCCGGGAGTCAGATCCTGCTAACTAGGAAGTTAATAATGTAGTTTTAGTCGTCAGAAGTTGTATTGCTCTGACTAGCGAAAGCATTGCCACCTCCATGCTTCAAATAGTGTGATGGGTCCAACGAGGACCTGGGAATGTGTGTGTATGTGTGTGTGTGTGTGTGTGTGTGTGTGTGTGTTCATGTGTGATTGTATGTGTGTGTGTGTGTGTGTGTGTGTGTGTGTGTATGTGTGTGATACAGCCACCATGATCAAACTGTGGTCTAACCCATGACTGTCTGTGGTGAAAGCCATTGTGAGACCTAAGGGCACCAGGAAGATTACTCCTCTGTTCTCTGAGTGATGAGTCACACAGCCTGTGAAAAGCTATTCCTGTGGCTTTTAACAGTTTATTTCCCCTGATAACCTGGCATGTACATCATGTCAGTCAAGTCGCCAGTGTGTGTGTGTGTGTGTGCGTGTGTGTGTGTGTGTGTGTGTGTGTGTGTGTGTGTGTGTGTGTGTGTGTGTGGACAAGGGAGTATGTCTCTGTAGCTGGTTCCAGACACCAGCAGGAGGACAGCAGGAAGATGTATGTCCCCAGTGCAGCGGAGCACATCTAAAGACAGCAGAGAGGACATTGGCCATCACTTCTCCTGAAGCATGCTGGGCTGGCTGGATGGCAGGCCAGCCTGGCCCCATTGCGACTGACTGCTTACATGCACAACGGGTCCATTTTAGATTATGCCTATTTAAAAATATATGGTAAACCATTAACAACTATTCACACATTTAGGAAATGTGAGGGGAACTATTTCACTCATTTGACAACAACATGCAATGTGTTTACATTACAGCTGGACACCATGACTCCACCAAACAATCCAGTTATCTTTGTCCAAAAGATCTGACCAACATGATGTGCCGTATTTCTTAGCTGTGGTCTGAGACTGAGCAATACATTCCAGTGTGCAGACTCGAGCGTCCAGAGTTCCCTTCCTTGGGCTGGGCCGATCGATGGTCATCTCATTGACCATAACAAGAGCATCGATATCAATAACACTATCACAAGGGGACAGGCACATCTCCTAATGGCCTTTACCAATAATATTTTGCTAAATGATTTCCAGGCCTGCTGTCTTATCTGGGTAGGCTGGAGAATATCAGGGTTGTGGTATCGACCAGGCATCCATCACTGAGCAGGACTCCTCTCTGGGGTGGAGGAGAAGGCTGGGGTCGGTCTGTAGTCTCCCTACTTTATCAGAGCGGACTGGGGCTGGCCAAAGGCCACTGCAGTAAATTGCCAATCTGTGACAACAGTGCGTGAGTATGTGCTTTGAACAAGCCCTCTACCTTAAGCAGTAGGACTACCACCAGAACTATTGAAAGACTCAAACATTCCATTTATTAGATATCCTTCTCATCAATATTTGTCTCCAGCATAATGAAATCTATAATCAGAATAAGCTGTCCTTCCTCGACCACCCTGCGCCACAACAAAGACGAGATTGCTAATGTGTACATTTACAATAGATCCCTGGCCTACATTTTGACTCTGTGTAACCCTCTCTAGCAGGGCGTGACGGCTGCATGTAAGATGGAGGCTGGAGGCTTCCGTGATGAGCTCCTGTCAGTCACTATTGCATTGAAGCCATAGTTAGTTTGACGGTGATTTGCTACTAGGGCCTGATTACATGGAACATTACATCCACAACCTCCTTGCTTCCTCTCTGGCTATTGGCTGAGCTAATGCAGGGACCGCTCCACTGTGCTGTCCACTGTGCTGTCAATGTGCTGTCCACTATGCTGTCCACTGTGCTGTCCCTGTGCTGTCCACTGTGCTGTCACTGTGCTGTCCACTGTGTTGTCAATGTGCTGTCCACTGTGCTGTCCCTGTGCTGTCCACTGTGTTATCACTGTGCTCTCACTGTGCTGTCCACTGTGCTGTCACTGTGTTATCACTGTGCTCTCACTGTGCTGTCACTGTGCTGTCACTGTGCTGTCCACTGTGCTGTCACTGTGCTGTCAATGTGCTGTCCACTGTGCTGTCCAATGTGCTGTCCAATGTGCTGTCCACTGTGCTGTCACTGTGCTGTCCACTGTGCTGTCCACTGTGCTGTCACTGTGCTGTCCACTGTGCTGTGCCTGTGCTGTCCCTGGAAGTGGTTTCATATGGCCCAGTTCTCTGTTGGTTAGGTTATCTCATGGCCTCTGTTTGGTGAGGCGGTCAGCAGCGTTTCACTGCTCTTAGTTCTGAACTTACAGTATTTCTCGCTCGTTTCAACAGGCTGCCCAACACGTTTGGTAGGACTTTATCATTCCTCAGTGATTGCTGTCAGGGGTATCTGGGGGCTTGTGCACAGGAGGAGCCCCATCTATCAGTGTTGCGGCCCTGCTGGAATAAGACAGATGTGGAGGTGCAGGATGTGTTGTTTCAGGGAGCAGATTGAGTTAAGGCCAGGCCAGAGCCACAGCTCCTACAGAATGGGTCAACAATTCTGTAGAGTGTCAGGAAGGAAACCAGAGGTTGGATATTCTATTCCTACATCTAAACCCCACATGTGGCCAATATATAAGAGTGACCTCATCCAGAACCTGAGGACCACGTCATATCCTCAATTTGACTGGCTGAGGTAAAGTATGTTCTATCCTCAATATGACTGTCTGAGGTAAAGTGTGTCCTATCCTCAACATAACTGTCTGAGGTAAACCCTATCCTCAATATGACTGTCTGAGGTAAAGTGTGTTCTATCCTCAATATGACTGTCTGAGGTAAACCCCATCTTCAATATGACTGTCTGAGGTAAACCCTATCCTCAATATGACTGCCTGAGGTAAACCCTATCCCCAATGTGACTGTCTGAGGTAAAGTGTGTTCCATCCTCAATATGACTGTCTGAGGTAAACCATAACCTCAATATGACTGTCTGAGGTTGACCCTATCCTCAATATGACTGTCTGAGGTAAACCATAGCCTCAATATGACTGCCTGAGGTAAAGTGTTCCCACTAATAACTGAAACAGGATACATGAACATTCATAAATTAAAATGAAAGATGAATCTAGTTAAAAACACTGGCAATAAATGCATTCATTTTAATGCATTTATTTCATTTGCAGAATCTTTTTGCATTATATATATTTTTTGTATGTGTAAAAGAAATAAGGCTGGGAGGCGTAGGCTTTGCCTTGCTTCAGAATGTAAAACTAGAAGAAAAGTGTTTGAAAGTTTCAAAAACCAAAAACAATGTTTCAAATAGACAGAAACAAAGGCATTTGATACCGGAAAAACAATACCAGCATAAATAAAAACTTCACAGTGATGAAGCAACAGAATTGGAATCTGCCCTGAAGACAACAACAAAAACTCAGAAAACCTCTCCCACATTTTTTGATACTTAGAAACAGGGAATACGTTTCTAATTTTCAGTGGTATAAAGTTGCCAGCTTGAAAACCTTTGGACTAAAACATCACTCATTGCCTCCTAGTGTGAATAAAATAAAAGTTCAAAGACAATTACATATCTGGATGTCTGTGACATACTCTAATTATACTGCTATCATCCAAAACAACTTCCTGAAGACCTCTGGGAAAAAAGCAACTTCTGTCTCTGTTGGAAAATAGATACAAAGCTATTCCTAACAGTACCTGTATAGCTTATCTATCTTTTGAACACTGTCAGCTGAGAGGGTGAACCTCCTTGATGTTTGGAGGAAGACGTCAGGTGAAAGCCAGCCCTGTCAATGCCTTCATACTTAACATGTACGTAGCATTGTTCTCCCTGCCTCTCTCAAGCTGTATTTCAGCAGCGATTACGCTAACATTATCTCTATTATAGCCCTTGTAGCTCATGATATAGCGCTCCCAAACTGCACAACAATAGGCACGAAAGTGAAGATCACTGTGCAAAAACCTGCTTTGGGTGTCACATGCTTTTGTCATGAGATAACCATAACAGTCCTTTCCTGCCTACTTGTAGTTTTGTTTCTTTAAGCGTCTCTGCTTTAGGACAACGGGATAGCCAGCAGCAGGTAATCAGCTGTGGGAAACAGACGGCCATTTCATCACTGGCTGCACTTCCACGCCCACATAATAAGGGATAAAGTTTTTTTTAAATTGATTAAGTCAAGTTTTCTCTTTACAAAGGACACAGACTTTATTATGTATTGTCAACTGGTCTAGTAAGGTTTGTACTATAACACATTTACTTTTGAAAGCCATTTGTACTACTTTTCTTAATCTTGCTTCAATGCTACTACGCTATTTGTGGTTGTCTAACCAAACCAGAGCTAGCGCAGGAGGGGAATGTGAACGGTATTCCTTCTAGAAGCCCCTGAATTGTATAATTGATGGATACTGATTACCCATTGGACAGAAACGCTGGCACAGCAGCCTGATCCAATACAGTGAAATTCAATGTAGACCAGTGTGATAGGTTAGACTAGAAATCACATTGACAGTCAGCTATAGCTGGTATTTAACTACGGTATTTTATGGCACTGGTATTTCTCTGTATTAATCTATGGTATTCTATTGATATGGTGCTGCTCACTAGATTATAGCCTGGAATGTAAATTAGATTTAGTGAACAAGATCATTGCGGAAAAATTTGATCACGCTGACCATGTTTACATGCACGCGCACACACACACACACACAGAAAACAGAACCATCGCAAACCAACTACAAACAATTTGTGAGTGCAAACAATTACTTAGTATATCAAGTAGAAGTGCTAGGTAGAAGCAACATTTAAGAGCAAAGATGTAGTCGAAACGAGTCTTAAGTTTTCGCGGAAAGTATACAAAGATGTTGAGGTCCTAATGTTCGTGAGGAGGTCATTCTACCCATGAGGGACAAGGACAGAGAAAAGTCGTGAATGAGGTGCCAGCCTGTCCTTTCCACGGAGTGAGGGGTAGGGCTGAACGATTAATCGATTTCAAATCAAAATCGTGATTTGAGACAATGCAATTCGCAAATCGCAAAGGCTGCGATTTAGTTAGCTCGTCTAATCAGGGTCATCAATGGTCAACACTTATAGAAATGCATGCCATTCTCGTGTGACAGTCATGCTCACCTATCAGAAGTGCCCTGCTGTTCATGTACAAGTCATGCGCAAATCATGCTCACCAATCAGAAGTGGCCTAACGCAACTACGTATACGCCCACCAAAAACACCAAATAACCAAGGAAAAAAATTGTCGACTGTCGTCTTTCGCTACATTTAGCGATTTTTCAAACCCTCCTACTGTCTTTATTTCTAAAAGGCAAATATCAACAAATCTAGCAACCTATTCAGAGAATCAAGGAAAATGTGAGAAATCTATTAAACTGTAATTTATTCCCATGCATTCTGCTCAGAGTAATCCCAGGTTAGAGCGGTCAGCTCTCTTTCCTTCTCTTACAACGTGCTCAGTCAGGCAGCCAGTGTTTGAGGCAGGGGATAATTTACAGAAAGGTCCTATTTCTAGATTTGTTTTATTACTTTAGTTAACTTACTTAACAGTGCAGCGTTTGAGATAATTGTTCAATGTTTGATTGCTCTATGTTCTATGCCAATATAAAATAAAATAAAATACTTAGCCTATTCATTGTTGAAATCAATTCATATCTTTTCAGTTATCATGCTTGCAATAAAAGAAAGTGCAGGTAATATTTTGATGGTATCTCAGGTGGTTATGCTCCATCACGTTGTCAATATATCACACAGTGAATATTGAACTGAAGCTTTACTTTAAAAAATATGTATATCGCAAATCAAATCGCAATCGCAATATCTGTCAGAAAAATTGCAATTTGATATTTTCCCCAAATCATTCAGCCCTCGTGAGGGAGCAACAACACACACACACACACACACACACACACACACACACGTACTTCCTGCAGGATAACCCAGTCCTGTCCTGTCCTTCACACAGTCAACACTGACAGGAGCCACAGTGCCATATGTTCCCTGCTGGGTCGGACAATGTCATAGAGGATTACA
This sequence comes from Galaxias brevipinnis, assembly GCA_036023535.2. Taxonomy (NCBI): domain Eukaryota; kingdom Metazoa; phylum Chordata; class Actinopteri; order Galaxiiformes; family Galaxiidae; genus Galaxias; species Galaxias brevipinnis. The sequence goes on along the minus strand of JAVQIZ010174625.1, from coordinate 3,478 downwards.
TGAAGAGCTTTCCCCCTAGCGGGGAGTCCACAGGAGTCCAGTATGGAGCTCTGTGTAAGAGACTCCTCTGGCGCTCCACAAAGTAAGGCTCGCGCTCTGCCTGTCCAACTGTCACAGCCAGCCGAGAAGTATTTTTGATTGTGAGGTTCAAGTCTAGATCACAGTTCATTTGACAGAACGTACATACAGAGTTAGACGTGTAGGAAGGATTCATAGTCCTACCAGTCTAGAGGTTGTTATGGAAATTCTTCATATTAAACACGACGAGACCAAATAATAAGTTCAATACAAGTATTTTATTTAAAAAAGGTACTTCTGCAAACGATCAAATGCGTTTGCAAAAAGATCACCCCACACAACATTGAAAACGCTGCCCCGGGTGAAGCAATGACATTATTCTCTTACCAGCTTTCTTATATAGAAACAGAGGTGTGCCTTCTCCTTCAGCTAAGTCACATCTGCATACAGAGTGATGGATCTCTATGTGATATACATCCAAAGTCCTGGGGCTATCTTATCTGCAGACATCCTTTCTCCAGTGTGACCCTTTATCTCCTGACCTCAATGGGACCATTTCACAACTAGAATTACAACCTTTGCTATTATCTAAACAGAACATCTATGTAAGATGATCTTCTTAAAGTTGTTGAAACATCAATTTGAACAACTGCTTCACAGCTAAGTCATCACAATTCTGCTATTACAAGGTGAAACGTCATTTAGGAATCAGTCCTACCAGTTTAGAGGTGAAACATCATTGTTGAACAAATGTCCATAGACTTACAGGTTATCATATCTTGCCTCTCCCCCAGTCTTCCCTCCAAGCTCATTGCTCTCGACCTCTCTGGCCCTCTCACTCCATCTCCCTCTCTGGGCCTTTGACTGGGCTATGACCTCGTCCCCCCGCTCCATCTCCCTCTCTGGGCCTTTGACTGGGCTGTGCCTCCAGTGTGGGGGACCCAGATGTTCTCTCCCGGCTTAGCTGGACTCTCTTTGTTTCTCCTCCCTTCAGTCCTGTGCAGTCTTGTCCCTTCAGTGTAGGTGTCCATGAGGTGATTTCCTTTGTTCTATGTTTGTCTGTGGGGGTAAACATCAGTCTTGTCCCTTCAGTGTAGGTGTCCATGAGGTCATTTCCTTTGTTCTATGTTTATCTGTGGGGGTAAACATCAGTCTTGTCCCTTCAGTGTAGGAGTCCATGAGGTGATTTCCTGTGTTTGTCTGTGGGGCTAAACATCATCTTCTTTCCCTCTGTGGAGGCACTAAAGGATTTAGCGAGTGCACAGGATGGCTCTTTTGATTTTACAGTTGGCACGGGAGAGGGGTTGTGTCTTGGTTTCACAATAAAATACGTCAGAACTTTTTTACAGAAACTTCAACGATATTAAATTGTACCAAAACGTAGTATGTATTCCAAACAAATCATCAAACATAAACTATAAAATAACTAAAGTAACATGCTGAAATTTGACCTCTACAACATAAACTTCACCAATTAAAACTCAATCAATAGCTTTTTGAACTAAGACTTCTCTCCTTTGGGGCCGAATCACCATAATGTAGCATTGAAGGGATGCTGCAGTTGTGTTCAGAGATGTAATTATTCAAGGTTATTTATTCTCTGCAGCCTAATTATTCACCTCAGCCTTAGGTGCAGAGCCAGGGATTTGGAGCTCTTCCGGGGAGAATCATTGAACCCCTGCCACCACCGAGGTCAACTCAGGGACGAGCTGGTAGCTTCCCTGCCCACTACAGTGGTGGCCTCCTATGGATCGGTCTGACTTTGCAGAAATGACTGTAAAATTAAATCAAACCAACCCAGGCCAAGGGAGCTGTGTTTACTGGTTTCAAACCCAGAGAAGTCTGGCCATATTTGTATCCAGCATGGACATCTGAAAGTTTGGGTCAAGCAGATCCGGCGCCAGGATGAAGAGATTGAGGGGGCCGTTAAAAATTGAGAGGGGCAATTTTTTTCATGAAAAAGTGGACAGGCGAGATTTGTTTTTTTTAAAGCAACTATAGGCAAATTTTTTGTATTAATGTATTATCAAAACATTTCTTCTAATAGCACATTGTAATTTATATGGCAGAATGAAAAAAATGCAGTTCAGATCAGTCCTCTTGAAGTATCAATATTTAATACTCATTTTGTTTGCCACCGGGTACAATCTCCCGCGAAACTGTGACCAATTTCTTTATGGCACAAGGAAGCGCGTCACTAAATCAGGAAGAGATGCCCATACTTAGAGCATAGTCGTTGGTCGTGTTTGTGATATGCAGTGAACTCAAGCATCCCACACATCCTCTTTGCGACGATTAAGGAAAATACTTACACCAAACAAACGATAGGGGTCACCAAAATCACCTCCTACCTATATCCTGCCTATAGCAACTTTAAATAGACTCAAGCCAGCCAGTCAGTATAACGCATCTCTATGGCTCCAGATAGGGAAAATTAACAGCTAGTACTGAGCTATTCTTCAACTCCTGCTATGATCAGACTAGACACCCACATACACACATGCAAAGCCTTATATGCACCGATATCACATATATTGCTGAACACAAATATTTACAATATATGCATATACAATGGTAACAGCAACCATACAATAGTAAATTACTCACCTAGGAGGACAATTCCTACTAAACGGAACTAACAGACTGCAGTGCATTTAGGCCTTGGTCTAACATTGTAATACAAATAAAATAAAAAGACTTGAATGTGATATTAACTGGTGGGGAGTTGCCTCTGTCTGATGCTCCTATAGTATGATATGCCTAAAATAAACAGAACTATCCATTGGCCTGAATCAACAGCAAAGCGATATTAACATGAATCTCAGCCAATAAGGTTTTTGTTTTGCTATTCTTCTATAGATACATATATAAGCTTAAATACAGGGAGCAAAAAATTACAACTGTCAGTAAATTACTTATCCTCTGTGCGGCCTGTTAGCCAAAGTGGTACCGATGCGGTCCGGTCCTCTGCAAGGGGATTAGTGTCCACTGGTTAACAGGACCATTCTATACAATGAGGCCATCCAAACATTAAGGTCTATTGACATGTTTCAGTAGACCAGTCTGCATGTTTCAGTAGACCAGTCTGCATGTTTCAATAGACCACTCTGCATGTTTCAATAGACCACTGCATGTTTCAGTAGACCACTCTGTGATCAATAGACCACTCTGCACGTTTCAATAGACCACTCTGCATGTTTCAGTAGACCACTCTGCATGTTTCAATAGACCACTCTGCATGTTTCAATAGACCACTCTGTATGTTTCAGCAGACCACTGCATGTTTCAATAGACCACTCTGCATGTTTCAGTAGACCACTCTGCATGTTTCAGTAGACTACTCTGCACGTTTCAATAGACCACTCTGCATGTTTCAGTAGACCACTCTGCATGTTTCAATAGACCACTGCATGTTTCAGTAGACCACTCTGCATGTTTCAATAGACCACTGCATGTTTCA
>JAVQIZ010174612.1:0-14452 GCA_036023535.2 Galaxias brevipinnis | reverse complement strand
CCCCCCCCCGCCGCCCCCCCCGCCCCGCCCCCCCCGCCCCCCCCCGGGGGCGCCCCCCGCGGACGGAGTCATGTTTTAATTGAATGACTGTGAGGAGCCGCTTGTTTACTGGTTGGACTGGGGTTGTGAATGTGAAGAAGAGTGAGCATATCAAAGGACTGGCTCCGCTGTGGGTTCCAGGGGTCGGTAAGACATTTGTATGATCTTCAGTCCAGGCTTCCACACTGAGCTGATCCAAACGTTGTAGAAAAAAAATAAAAAGTGAGAAAGTTTACAGAACAATACAACAAGACGATCTTGACTCATGACTCGTTCATTGTGTTTGTTGCCCTGAACATTTTGTGTATGAACAAGTGTGAATGAATTAATGAATGGATACAATTGTTTAATTGGGTTCACTTCAAAGAAAAATATATCTGCTGTATATTACCTTGCAATGCAGTGATTGACCTTTAACCCTGATCGGCTTTCTGAAAGGGAGTGGCTTTGTATTGCTTATTTTCTTTGAGCTATTCCTCAAAAGGACAGGTGGTTGTGGGTGTGTGTGTGGGGGTGTATCAAAGGGACCTAAACACTACTGTAGCTCGGCTATAGGCTATGGTATCAGATAGACGGTAACTGACTCAAAAGTATTGTTGCCCTGTATTGACCTGTAGACTTGTTGATCTAGAAAGTTGGGACAGATGGAGTCTTTTTGTTTACAGAGCACTTTTCTGCATTGATATAACACGTGTTGGACCAAAGGGCACATGTACTTCTAATTAACAAACTAGGATCTAGAAACATAGCAGGAGAACGTCTCATCCCTGGGAGATGTTACACGCAATAAGGGCTGTCTTTTGAGAGATATCTTCAGTCGAAGCAGGCTAAGCCCTGAATTTTTGACGATCCGTGTGATCTACGTTCTTGCTATTTGAAACTACATTTGGGAATTATTTCATTTTATTAGAACATTTTAAAGAATATATTTTCATCAGTTGTTAGGGCATATTCGGTTGAAAATGTTCTCGTTCAGAATGCTATCGTACCATGTGATAGTTTGACATTCTCTGTGAATCATCTATTTGTGCTTGGGGCCCATAACATCTTGTTTGATGCTCTGTGGTAGTCGTGTAGGGACTAGGGAGAATCATATAGCAGAGGTGAAGGTAGGCATAACCTGTGGCCGCTTTCACACTGGCCTGGATTGGCCCAAAAAACGCAGTTTGGATAGTCCTGAGTGCGTATATAATCTAAGAATTTGAAGAAATCTCATAGAAATTGGCCTACTAGACCTTGTAAATATAATTATTTTCGAGCTGACATTACAACATGAATTGTCTCTTGAAAAACCTCTACGGTATTTGTGCAAAGAAAATCATAGTTCACGTACTAAGGTCTCAACCTTTCCTAGTTATAACCATTTGTGGCATGAGCCTTCAAATCATGTAATCAAGGCAATCATGCGGACAAAAAACACAAGACTTTGATGCACACAGCGTCCCATGTACGCAATAAAATAAAACCATGACACAGCTTAGCCAACATTTTTATATATATATATTTACGGGGCAATGTCCAAAGCAGTAAGTCAGTGACTGTAAGGGTGTGCCTTCCTGCACAATAGACCATTTCACCTTGTAGAAGCTCTCTTTGTTTGCCACCAACACAGATGGATGGGCTGATAAGTACCACCAGACTGAATGAATTTGTATTGACTTGATTTATTTGTGCTGCACAATTTAAAGTTTCATTTTTCAAGTTTCAAGTTTTAAAATATATTTAATTTTGCCTACTGCCAACCTTTCTTTTGGGTTGTTTTGAGTAGCAATTCATGTGTACTTTCAAATGCAGTTTTTTAAATTCAATTTCAGCTTTATAATACACATGGAAATTCATGACCAGTGAAAGAACACAGATTTTCTGAGCCACAGTACTTTAGTTGCTTTTTGCATTGCCATGCAGAGCTGATCGTTTTCAGCCCATCTCAAGACGTTTCAAGACCTGTTGAATTGGAAATGGTAAGCATTGTGTAAATTGTATTCAGTTATTATTTATTATTTATAATCTACATTTAAAGTGACCTTATTTGAAATAGTTAGATTAAGGATACAAAGTGAATCAAAGAGCATAAGAACCAAATTGTCTGCTAAGTGTGGGGTTCATTCAGTGAGGGAAGGCTTTCATTAAAAAGAACCTGTGGTAACTATTCACATTCTCTGTGCAGTACGGACACTTTCCAAAATGAGTGTTTCAAAAGAAAAAGAGGAGGCACTTCCTGCTTCTAAAAGACTCTCCGATGAACTGGGTGTGGACAAATGTAATATAAGGTACTGTGGGTGTGTAAACCAAAATGTATGACATGTTTTTAAAACAATGTATGCACAAATACAACATTGAAGTTCAATCTCGTAAAATCTGATTCCATCAAATTTGATTGATTTAACTATAAATCAAACTTACAAGAACGGAAACAAAAAAAATGGGTTGGAAAGTTGGTGGATATGTTATAGCAGCATCATCCGCATCAGAAATAAAAAAGTAAAGTCTGCTTCTGTTTCATTAAAGCCAAATCCAGCCAGGAAGATCCTCCTCTCCTGTACCCAGCTGTGTGTCTATGAAGAGTGACACGTCCATGACTCGGCCAATCACGTTCAGAGGAAATAACCCTGACATTAAAGAAGGGTGAACAATATAGTGTAATACCCTCAGATAACAACATGACTGAACAACATTCTATAAAAGCATTATTTATTTGAAGCGCTAGTAGTCTTCTAAACAATTGCTTTCCATATAATTTTACAACAGGTACTATTTTGCATATTCCTGATGGATGTTGTGTTGCATTTATACTATGTCTACATATCGACTTTTGTGTTGAAGCCCAATTCATACAGGAAGATCCTCCTCTCCTGTACCCAGCTGTGTGTCTATGAAGAGTGACACGTCAATGACTCGGCCAATTATGTTCACAGATGACCCTGACACTAGAGATATGTATGTAGTAAGATAGGACCAGATTTATGCTTTGTATACTATTTCTTTGGTCATCCTCCTCTGCAATACCGACAATGTTTCACGCAACAGTGCAAGTGTTGGTAGTACTTGGCAGCTCTTTGGCTTGAATGTGTTTGCTAAATGTTCCCCCAAATAATTTCTGTAAAAAGGTTGACACAACCTGTATGCTTAAAAAAAACGTTTGGGAAAACTGAATCAGTTACGTTGTAAAGTATATATCAGTAGAAGACAGTTTATTCCATCCAAATACAATCAGATCATTAAAGCTGCTGTTGTCCAAATAGTACTCAAAAGTCTGTTATAAACTTATAAAAGATATATCAGTTCACCATGACAGGTGAGTACATCATTGTCATTAACAATGATGTAAGCCTACTGTACCAGTATACAGTATATATGTTTCTTTGTGGGGTAAAATAGTTTATTTTAGTGTGATTTTAATATTTTATTTATATTTCCAGTGATACTGCTAGCAATCCAAAATACCAATCCTCTATGGAAAAGGTTAGTCCTATTGATCTAATTTACCTATTAAGTAATCCATTACAAATCTGAACATGAAACATTTTAACACTTTTAAATATTTAAATTTTAATATTTTCAACAGTTGGTAGAGGAAAACATCATGACGTTTGTGAAAAACGAGATGGTGAAGTACAATAGAATCTTAACCCCAGCTCTCCAAGGGGACTTTGAAAGTCAGAGAGAAGATGCGATGTTGAACACTGAAGGAGGGACCGAAGAGAGCTTGGCACAAGCTCAAGAGGGAGCACTGCGAATCGTGTTGCATATTCTGAAGAAATTGAACCAGACAAAGCTTGCTATCCACCTGGAAAATAGTAAGAGCTGCAGCAGAGGACACACTACACAATCTACATGAAGACCGTAAAGTACACGGGGAAAATCCTTATGAAGTCCATTTTGGTTTATTAAAGGGGCCCTATTATTCTTTTGGGGGTTTTCCCTTTCCTTTTGTATGTTAAATAGCTTTTTGTGCATGTAAAAGGTCTGAAAGGTTACAAATCCCATAGTCCATGCCAAAGGGAGCTACTCTCTCTCACAGAAAACACTGCTCCTGAACTGCCTGAAACGCCTCGTTTATAGTCTGGTGTTTTCTTCCGTAACTTATCTATGTCACTAAGTCACACATTTGAAGGATGTTTGGCACGCCCTCAACCAGAGACAGTCAGAGCGGAGGCCAGGTGCTTTCACCATGTCGAGAAAATGTTGTTTTAGTAAGCGCGAAGGCAAATTGCCTTTGTTTGGCCAGCTGACCATTCAGAGCAGACTCGGCTTGGCGGAAGGGAAGGCCTTAAAGAGACAGGAGCTAAAAAGGGAGTGTTTTAGACAGAGGATGAATAGAGGTGCTGCAGATCCAGGCAGTTTGGAAAAAATAAATAGTTTATTGAACATTAAAAACGCGTAAACCTATTCTAGTAGAACTCCTAAATAAAGGTATGAACCTGAAAATTAGCATAATAGGGCCCCTTTAAACATTTACATTTCTTTCTTATTCCACAAAGAAACATGAATGTATTTGTTAAGGTAGTATAGTGGGCGGAGATGCTCCTGTATATTTTGGGGACTGAAAGAAACAGTATTTGCTAATTAATTAATAACATTGTTAAGCAACCCTGTTGTATTTTAAGAAAACATTTACATGTATAAAATTTATAATTTTAGGTATTTCAGGTCCACTTGTGGTGTGCCAACGCAAGATCAAAACTCGTCTGGAAAATAAATGTCAATATGTATTTGAAGGGATTGCAATGCAAGGGAACCATACTCTCCTCAATAAGGTCTACACGGACGTGTACATTACTGAAGGCTGGAGCGGAGAGGTCAACCAGGAGCATGAAGTGATGCAGATTGAGACTGCAGCCAGGAGACCAGCAACTCAAGAGATACCAATTGAGTGCAATGACATCTTTAAATCTTCAGCCTTTACAGAAACGACCAGAAAGGACAAGACACCGATCAGAATTGTGATGACAAAGGGTGTTGCTGGCATTGGTAAAACATTCTCAGTGCAAAAGTTCAGTCTGGACTGGGTTACAGGAAAAGCCAATCAAGATGTCCAGTTGATTTTTTACCTCCCTTTCCGGGAGTTAAATGTAAACAAGGGGGAAAACTACAGCTTGATCAAACTTCTTCACCACTTCTTTATGGAGGTGAAAGAATCAGGAATAACAGACTTTGAAAAATTCAAAGTCCTGTTTATATTTGATGGTCTTGATGAGTGTCGACTTCCCTTAGACTTTCAGAACAACAACACCATCTGTGATGCGACAGAGTCCACATCCCTGGACGTGCTGCTGACGAATCTCATCAAGGGGAACCTGCTTTCAACTGCGCTCATCTGGATAACCTCACGACCTGCAGCCGCCAATCAGATCCCTTCAGAGTATATCCACCGTGTGACAGAGGTTCGAGGCTTTAGCGACACAAAGAAGGAAGAGTACTTCCTGAACAAAATCAGCAATAAAGAGCTGGCTCACAGATTCATCAAACACGTGAAGTCAACACGAAGTCTTCACATCATGTGCCATATTCCTGTTTTCAGTTGTATAACAGCATCTGTGGTTGAGACCCATTTTGACAAAACAAAAAGTGAAGAGATGCCCAAAACACTTACTGAGATCTATACACACTTCCTGATTTGTACTACACAGAGAAAGAAGATGTTATCCGGGGGACCAGGCGAAGCCGTAGCTGACTCACAGAAGCGCCGAGACGAGGACATGATTATGAAACTGGGGAAGCTGGCCTTCGAACAACTCATCAAAGGCCACTTGATCTTTTATGAGGAAGACCTGAGAGAGTGTGGCATAGATGTCAAGGACGCCTCAGTGTTTTCAGGACTCTGCACTCAGATATTCAGAAAAGAACTTGGGTTATGTAATGTGTATTGCTTTGTACATCTGAGCATACAGGAGGTCCTTGCAGCCTTGTTTGTGTTTTACACATTCAGCAAACACAATGTCAATCTCCTAGATAATCAAACAACAACAGGAAAGCAGACACCTAAAGGCAGATCCACAGCTATCCTCCAACAGAGTGCAGTGAAGAAGGCGCTACAGAGGAAGAATGGAGACCTGGACCTGTTCCTCCGCTTCCTCCTTGGCCTCTCACTGGAGTCAAATCAGACTCTCCTGCGTGGCCTGCTGACCACGACAAGGAGTGCAACAAAGACTAACCAGGAAATAGTCAGTTACATCAAGGAAAGAATCCGAGAGAATGCCTCTCCAGAGCGGTGCATCAATCTGTTCCACTGTCTGAACGAGCTTCATGACCAGTCTCTCGTAGGGGAGATCCAGAGCTTCCTGGGTTCAGGGAGCCTCTGTAAAGAGCAACTTTCCCCCACGCAGTGGGCTGCTCTGGTGTATGTACTGCTGACCTCAGAAGAAGATCTAGATGTGTTCGAGCTTGGAAAGTACATCAAATCGGACGAGGGACTCATGAAGTTACTGCCAGTGGTCAAAGCTTCCAAAAAAGCTCTGTGAGTGCACTCCAGTGATGAGGAATTAATATGTTTCATACTACAATATTGACTACATCACCTTAATTTAATACTTTGTACTGTACATTGGTTTAAAGTATTTAAGTCTCCTTGTGTTTTCCTTAGGCTTAATGACTGCAATCTCACAAGGAGATGCTGTGAATCTTTGGCCTCTTCTCTTTGCTCCAATTCATCATATCTGACAGAGATTGATCTGAGCACCAATAATCTCCAGAATTTAGGAGTGAGGCACCTCTGTGCTGGATTGAAAAACCCACTCTGTAAAGTTACTAAACTAAGGTACTCTTGGAATGTTTGTGTTTGGTCAAATTATTAAAAAACTGATTTACCAGCCACAATAATTGATATGTCTTATTTTGTCTACAGCTTGAAGCAATGCCACCTTACAGATACTAAAGCCCTAGCTTCAGTTATTGGTTTAAAAAGCTCAAGTATAAAAGATCTGGACTTGAGTGACAACGACCTGCAGGATTCAGGGGTTAAGCAACTCGCTGCTGGACTCTGCAACACAGATTGTGAACTAAAAGTGTTAAGGTTAGACTCTTATATGTGGATTTTCAGAGCACAGTTTTCCACACAAACCATTATAAATTCAGTTTTAATTTATTGAATTTGAAGGTGTCTAGTGAAAGTCTAAGGATGGGGGGCCTGCTACTTTCACAGATTGCGACTCTGTGGAATCACATGGGAAGGCTGTGGCTTCCTGGAATCGGCTTTGAAGTCAAATCCTTTCCATCTAAGAGAGCTGGATCTGACTTACAATCATCCTGGAAAAATAGGAAAGAAGTTACTCTCTGCTTTGTTAACCAATCCAGAGAGTAAACTTCGAACACTCAGGTAAGAAAACACTTGTTGGAGATGTTTAGGTTGAGTCTCAAGTGTAAAATAATTGTTGTGGTATTAACAAACAAATATTGCATGACTGAAAAGTAGATATTGGGAGACATCAGTATGACTGTACTTTTAAAAATTATTATTAATATTTTTTAACTCACAACTGCTCCAAATCCTTCTCTAGAGGACAAAAAATGAGCATTTATAGTATCTAAAAGTGACATAGCGAATTGTGAACTAAACTGTTTCTGTCATGTGTTCCTTTGTTTTACGTAGTTTGGACCATGATTCTCAGTGCTATCTAAGATCAGGTCTCAAGAAATGTAAGTCAAGAACATCTTAATATATATATACTATAAACTATTAACCACCAGACAGAAAAAATAGACTGATATAAATACAACTTAGATATTTTTTGGTCTATTTTTTGCTTTAAAACTTGATGTCAATCTACTTCAACATTTCTATTGGAAACTGTATGACAGCTTCAATGATGCTATCTCTACATTTTATAATTTCCTCTTTACTATTACTGGTTTCTAGCATAGGTCAAAATAGCATTAAAAAAGGCTGAGTTGCCCATTTCACGTCAGTAAACTTTAATAATTCAACAAGCAGCCAAACACATGTTACTATATATTTCAAACCAATGTAAGTGATGTACTGTATGTTATGTATGATGAGCTTGTTTTTTACATCAGATAACATCGAGCTAACCCCTGACATGAACACTGCACACGATTTACTTTCTCTGACCGAGGGGAACACAAAAGTTGTGCATCAAAAAAACCACTGGAACGCCTACCCTGATCACCCTGAGAGGTTTGACCACTGGACTCAGGTGGTTTGTGCTGAGGCTCAAACAGGAAGCTGCTACTGGGAGGCCGAGTGGGAGGGTTACGGAGCATATGTAGGGATGGCCTACAAAAGACTCGACAGGAAAGGGGGGAATAATAACTGTGTGATTGGGTACAACGACGTGTCCTGGAGTCTGCACCGCACCGATCAGTATTATGACGCCTACCATAACGTGAAGAACACATCTATCCAGATTCCCATTACTCCCTCCCACAGAGTGGGAGTGTATCTGGACTGGGAGGGTGGTACGCTGTCCTTTTACAGTGTCACCCCTGACTGCCTGTCCCACTTGCACACCTTCAAAAGTAAGTTCACTGAGCCTCTCTATGCTGTTCTCTGGCCCTGGCCTGACTCTGCTATAACCCTGTGCCAACTGCAAGACCCTCCAGTGAAATGAAGCACTGAGGAGATGTCCATGTAGGCCCAGAATGTGTTGCATGTGTTGCAGATGTTGCACTTGTCTATTGTCACAGACATATTTCCTGTGTAATGTGTTGCACAATTCATCTGTTTACCATGTAATAATACCATGTAGCTGTACATTGTGTTGAAGTTTTGTCATATTTTCTTTTTTTTGGTAAATCAATCATGGCCTATTGGTTTCACTGTTGGTCTGTACTGTTTTTAATGTGTAAGGTAGGGTGAGGAACTTTACATTTGTATATTGTTTGCCCTAAATAACATCTCTTTAAAGCAAGGTCTATCATTGTTTTTACTGTTGCATTGGTATTATCGAACATAAAATAAAAAATAAAAAAATGCAGTTCTTTGTCCTTGCTTAGTCCCTGTCAGTCATTCATTATTGGTGAGACCCTTTTAGCTAAATGCCAACTAATCATTCTACCAGCTACACCCTTTTTAAAACTCTTTATGTAAAATACTGTTTTTTATTTGGATTACCAAGAGGATATTTAATTTATTAAATAACTGATATATATTACATTTAGCAGTACTAACTTGACATTCAAACTTTGGTGATTATACAAATAATGACACAATACCAGTTTAATTTAAAATTTGATGTTTATAGCTCAGTGCACTTCCAATAGAAAAAACAGCAATGGCACATCACAGAGTAAGATCACAAACAAGAAGGTAGTGTATTGGTGTGAGAAAGTCAGACAATGGTAAATCTGTACAACGAAAAGCTCATTCTCAGAGTAGTCTGTAGTAGAGCCCTTCCAACCTCAGGCAGCTACAAAATTAGCCCCAATGTTAATGATGTGCATTACATACAGATGAAACGTCTGTACAACTTGCTTATTTGGTGTAAACAGCTTGTTTTTTTAATCTATGAACAGTGTTTCTAAAGTATACACTCGTCTTTCAAAGAATCTCCTGTGTATTTTGAAATGTGAGTGCATTCTGATGCACAGGGTCCTATTGACCTCTAGATATGTGTTCGAACTTAAGTGCTCGCAGTGATGTTTTTGATGCTATTTACAATTGAAGATATCGTTCTGAAAGTAGATTTATAACCGAAATACAACTTATAAGAAATCACTCATAATAACTTATAATTTAAAGATAATTAAAATGTTATATAAAAAAAATCTAAAACAAATTAAAATAATTATTTACTCATTCATTGGCTGACACTTTTTGTGACTAGCTTTTCATTACTTTGGTAATATTATTTTCTCAGGTTGGAATACAACTCTTCACAGTAGTATAGTGTTGAAGAGGAGTTCCCTTGCACGAGAGCCGATGAGACATGTAGTTACACCAGATAAACATTTGTCGTCGTAGACATCCAAACAGATCAATGATAAGTATCTGTAACAGACAAATGGCTGAACGTCTGGGAACACATCGCCCTCCTACCGCGCCCTACAGAAAGTGCCTGCAGTCGGTGCTCCTCACCCTGCCCACCATTCACATCGCACTGCATATCATATAACACGTAACTTAATATCAACATAGTTCATATTAACGTTCAAAAGTAAACTCGATGAATAGAACAAAGCAGTAAAAACAATGGCCGCCGAGCCTGCAGGCCTGGAGAGCTACAAGAGGTGCATCCAAGCGAACACAGCCAAATGAACGAGATTTTCAAATGAACAAAAACAATCTAACGGTATGTCGAGCTGAAACAAGGGTGGACTGCTCAACACATAGCGCTCTCAAACCACAGTCGATAACACTGCTTATCCATTCGACTAGCAACCTGTTCTAGGCAGTTTGTCTCATGGTTGTCCTGGATTTCCATCTACAAAGAGCGAATAAAATTAAAATGATCTTTAAAATACCCAACATGAAGTAAAACTATAACTTGGCATTTTTTCTTTTTCAACGGTGGAATAACAAGAGGCACTGGATTCTGAGGGACGATATGAACATCGTTTGCCAAACATTCACTAACGTTATCCTAATTTGGCCGTTGGGCCACACATCGTGGAACATTGCTAGACGTCTGACTTTGAGCTCAAACCTTCGTATTTCTATAGTCTTCTAGGGGCACAATACTCTGGCTTCTTGCTGGTTAAGGGCAACACTGGCAAGCAGACAGCGTGGTAAGTAACCCCAATGGCCTCCTCAGCCGGATGGCCCTGCAGCGCGGGTCAGCACGGGGAGGGGGAGGAGTGCTGGGAAGGGGCGTACCTCTTCCAGGGGGGGGATTCAGCCAATGGCGAGTCAGAGGACGTGCCAGAGGTACTCGCACCCCGACTCACTCGCTCGCCTTCTTCAGCACAGAGGGAGTAGAGTCTATGAAGGTCCTGGCAGAGGACGATCAGGGAGGGAACAACCAGGGATTTAGAAAGACACCAGCCAAATAGAACAAGCTGAAATCACTGACATACACTATTCCTGAGCTACCTGGTGTGGGTGTGTGTGTGTGTGGGTGTGTGTGTGTGTGTGGGTTTCCGTTTGTTTACGTACCTGCTAGGGTGGACCGGCCAGGACGCCAGAACAGGTGTCTGCTGGGCAGAGTTGGGACTCATCAACATGGCGCTGTATATGTTGGAGGCTACCACCAGGATGCAGAGCAGGATAGGCCCGATGATGGCCCCCTCCAGACCCAGGTAGTACGCTCCGCCTGCCACCGCTAAACCCGTCAAATACGGGTGTCCACCACTAACAAGACACATAAAGACATAAAAAGACATATAAAAAGCACGTCTTACCTCAACAAACAGACACACGCAAAAGCTCCATACCACAGAAAAGCACACACAGACACACACACACACGCACCCCGATATGTCCGAGTAGATGGCTGTGTCGACAAAGTAGGTGGGCAGCAGATGGCAGAAGAGCAGCAGCAGGGCTTGGACTCCCTCCCCCTGTGCCAGCCACAGATCACACACAGCGGGCAGGGCGGCCCAGTAGGTCCCCAGGAAGGGAACGGCGCCCAGGATGGCAGCCAACGCTACAGGGGACGGGCGGAAGAGAAAGATGAAGTGACGCCTCTGAAACTGACCTGAGATAAGCCCCTGACAAGGTAACAGCCTGGGGTGTGGTGACGACACACACACGGACACGCACACGCACGCACACACACTCACCAGAGGGGATGAAGACGATGTGGATGCCAAAGACGGTGTGTGTCAGCCAGGTGTACAGACCATAGAAACCGGCCATCTTCAACGAGGCGTCAAACACCCCCCTGGTAGTGGGAACAAAATGCAACCGAAACACTGCACTCTGCTCTTATTGAAGTGAGCAGAAGGTGCTGTGGGTATGTGTGTAAAAGGGGTACCTGATGGCCTCCTCCACAGAGTGGCCCACGATGTTGGAGGGGGCCCCGGTCTGGGAGAGCGGGGTGAGGTTGATGACCCACTTCACAGGCTTGTAGTGGTCATCACTGGAGCTCAGCAGGTAGAAGAGTGTGGTCAGGAAGATCACCTACACAGACAGACACGCAGACAGACAGACACGCAGACAGAGGCAGACAGACAGACAGACAGACAGACAGACAGACATACACAGACAGACAGACAGACAGAGGAAACAACAATAGCAAACGGTATCAAGCCTTTGGACTCCCTAAAAAACTGAACGACCATGTCGCTTGTTTAAACCACTGTTATTGTCTAAACAGTGTGTTAGTGAAAGACACAGGCTACACACTGCGCTCCCGTCTGAGCCACAGTGCTGTCCCAGCCCTAACCCCCCCCCCCCCCAGCGTCTGCCAGCGTCTCACCAGGCTGAGGGCGAAGTTGAGCAGAGCTGTGCCGCTGTGGAAGAGCACCGTCAGCAGGGTGGTGGTGGTGGATATGAGCAGTCCCACGTTCCGACTCATCACCACCCACAGAGACTCCAAGATCTAGGAAACCAGGAGACATTGCCGTCACACACACACACACACACACACACACACACACACTCACACACCATGTGTAAACCCTGGTACTGGAGCAGCTAGGGGAGCAACACTCACGGACAGCAGGGTCTCTATGTTGTCCTGGACGAAGGAGGCGATGTCCTGCCAGTCCAGGATGTCTCCCAGCCAGCTGTTCTGTCTCTGGGGGGTCATCTTCTGACCGCGGTTACGCCCCGTCTGGGTCACGTTCTGGACCGCACCACACACACACACACACGCACACACACACACACACACACACACACACACACAGGATGTATTGAGGTCGAAGGAGGAAACGATAGTCTGTAGCCTGATGGACTGTGCCACCACCCCCCCCTGCCCCCTCTCCGTGTTACCTTGACAAACCACGAGTGGTACAGTCGGTCCCAGAGTTCCAGCACCTGCTTCTCGATGACGGCCGTGTTGTTCACCTTGTCCCCTAACATCTTATGTAGCTACAAAAGACACAGAAACACAAAGAAGGTAAAGGCAAAAGAGGGCAAAGAAAGATTTCAAACAATGTCAGGAAAACCCTTTGAGGAGCCTTTTATCACACGGAGTCATCGAGGGGCCCTGCACACCTTCTGTGTTATCCACTCTCGACCGTTGTGGTAGACGTTGGTGGCGGCCGAGTTCAGAGCCTTCTGGACCACGCGGGCCTCTGGCAGCCAGCTGCAGGAGGGAGAGGAAGAAAAGAGACACACAGGGACAATGTCACTACGAAGTGAGTGTGAGTGAGTGTGCACTAGTGGCGGAGCGCGTGTGTCAGGGAGCCGCCGCTGATAGTGTGTGTGTGCGCGCGTGTGTGTGTGTGCGCGGTCTTACTTGGCCCACTCGGGATGTTTGGCCACGGTCTCGTTGATGAGGTTTCCGGTGACCTCCACGATGTGAACGCTCTCGTGATGGACCTGGAGGAACATGGCGGACATCACAGTGAGTCTATAACCTGACCGGGTGTGACGGTGGCGGACCTACGGCAGGGGCAGAGGGACAAACCGTACCATGGCCGTGAGGAGGAGAGCCATGAGCAGGGTACCGGTGACCAGCAGGAAGATGATGAAGATGCTGATGAGCTTGTCCAGAGAGCGCTCCAGCCACACCACCATCTGCACACACACACACACACACACACACACACACACACACACACACACACACACACAGACGAGAAGGGAAGGAAAAAGAGAGAAGACAGGATCCAAAGTCAGTGTCACCTAGAGCGTGCTGCTGCCAGACAGGTGTGGCTGGACACATGGAGAAACCTGTGTCCTTATCTCCTGGAGGTCAGAGGGCACCCATGGTATGACCCTAACCTTATACAGCCATAGACGGGACACACACATCCTCACTCAGACGCAGCATGGTTACTTGCGTGGTAAACTGTGTCGGTGTCTATGTGTGCGTGACTGTGTGTGTGTGTGTGTGTTTCTAGCTGCCCACAGAAATACTGGTTCCTCTGATTTAAAGGGAAACTGTCTCTTTCAGAGCACCCAGGTTTCTCAATGTTCCAAGCCTTTTTGTAGGTTCAAAGTGTAGCCACACACAACTCCGTGTAGAGATGTTCCACTACTCAAGAGCAAACTTAACAAAGGCATCAGAATGGTTGATCAAATATTCACCGGGCGTGGGCAATGGTATGGACAAAGTCACAAAAGGACCTTCTGCGCAAACCGGATGTGAATCATTTATCAACCAACAATGCCTTGTACACATCTGAGGCCAAATGTGCTGTGTTAGGTTACACTTCAACCCTTCCAGAGGAGAATTTAGCCAAGAGAGTACACGGTGTGTAGTAGTCACAGAACATGGTAAGTCAGGTTACTGGAGCCAATGAGGTGTCCATTAGTGGAGTCTTCTTAATGTGAGTGGCGGAGCCTTTATTATATCTGTACTGTAGTCCTGCATCTATTACGGCTGTGTATCGTAACGCTTTGGCT
>JAVQIZ010174595.1:0-12489 GCA_036023535.2 Galaxias brevipinnis | reverse complement strand
CCCCCCCCCCCCCCCTCCTCCCAAAGCATACATTTCAAGTCCTGTAGTTCAATCTGCTTAACGGATTATTTTCAGCACCTCTTCTAAATGATTTTATGCCACAAGCCAGCACAATTGTGTATTTGGCCACTCTAATTCGTGAAGTTTAGGCACCTCTGATAAATGAACTAGTTAGAGCCCTAACAGGGTCCCTAAATGTATCCACTGTGTAAGTCAGGAGTGTAAAGTTGTTTGGATTGTTTTAGTTTTACACATGAAATGTATGTTTCACATTTGCAACTCCCAAGTGTAACATACTTTGGTACCCTCCACATACTGTACAAAGTAGTTTAAACCTTTCAAAACACATGAAATTAAAACAAAATGTGTCCTTTGATGTGCCTATGTGTATATATAGCAAATAGCTGATGAGAGTCAGGTGCGGGTTGAGCTGCAGATGGCCCTGGACAGTAAAGACAGCGACATCGAGCAGCTGCGCAACCTTCTACAGTCTCTTAACGTCCAGTCTTTGGACTCAACTAGTATCAGCAGCGGTCCAGAGTTTGATACTGATGATGCCTACACAGGTAATGCCTGTGATCGATCATGCTATCAATTGTTTACTACTTGAATACTAATTGTGCCTGCTTCCAGTTTTATTTAACATGTATCTTCTCCGCTCTATCAGAAACAAGACTTGAGGGATGGCTCTCTCTGCCAGTTAGAAACAACACCAAGAAGTTTGGATGGGAGAAAAAGGTAAAATAGGAAACAAACCATGTTTCTATAATCTACATATAGATGTCAAAGTGGCACCAAATAATGCCTTTTACTGAATTTGTCTTTTTTCATCTTCTTTTAGTATGTCGTAGTAAGCAGCAAGAAAATTCTTTTCTACAACAATGAACAGGACAAAGAGCTGTCTAATCCCTACATGGTGCTGGATATAGAGTGAGTATGAGGATGACACTGACACACAAGGGATTTGTCAAGAATACTGGTTCAATTACCTAATTTAGTATGGTTTATTTGAAACGTCATAATTAATAATCACCATCTTATGATATATTCATATTCCTCCGTAGCAAACTTTTCCATGTGAGACCTGTGACTCAAACAGATGTGTACCGTGCCGACTCCAAAGAAATCCCAAGGATATTTCAGGTTACAGTCGATTTATTGAAATGTCATCATCATAAAATATTATTATCATACACCTAAAGTGAGTGAATAAATTAAATTGCATATGATGTTTAAAGAATATGCTAGACTCCATCATTTAAATGCAGAGGCTGTAAGTATAGACAAAACCAACATGGCGTCCCATTCCACCCTCCCAGATCCTCTATGCCAATGAGGGCGAGTGCAAGAAGGAGCCAGAGTTCCCCGTGGAAGCGCTGGCCGCTGGCGAAAAGTTGAGCTACATCTGTCACAAGGGACACGAGTTCATCCCCACGCTGTACCACTTCCCGACTAACTGTGAGGCCTGCACCAAGCCTCTCTGGAACGTCTTCAAGCCCCCACCTGCCCTTGAGTGCCGGCGCTGTCACATCAAGTGCCACAAGGACCACATGGACAAGAAGGAGGAGATCATTGCACCTTGCAGAGGTAGGGCTGGGCTCTTACATCTGGCATCATGCTTTTATAACCCGACGGCGATTCAAAAACCACATGGACGAAGGATACTGCTATCCTCCTCTGCTGAATTACTTATATGTGATGTTCATTTTCACTTATCAGCTTACTGTAAGGTGACCTTGAGTGTTTTGAAAGGCGCCCTTAAATGGAATGTATTATTTGGTATTTATGATGGTAAATAATACAATAAGGACAAAATGTGCTGGATAAATAAATGCACATCCTTTGGCCTTATCTTACCCAGTGAACTATGATGTCTCCACGGCCAAGAACCTGCTTTTGCTAGCCATAACTCAGGAGGAGCAGCAGAAATGGGTGAGCCGCCTAGTCAAGAAAATCCCCAAGAAGCCTCCGGCGACTGAACACTTTGCCCGCTCCTCCCCTCGCGCCTCCATGAAAGTCCAGCCCAGCCAGTCCCTGAGGAGGCCCAGTCGACAGCTGCCCCCTGGCAAAAACAGGTGAGACCTGCCAAGAGACCGTTTTCCAACTAACTGTTACTCTTATAAAGGGGTAAAACTGCAGTTGTCCTTCAACAGTGAAGGGTTTAGTCCTACCACCAAAACAAATCTTACCTTTCAGATTGCTGGATATTGGGCTTCAGGACTGGCATTGGGCATTGGATGATGTCGCTGATGATTGTTCTTTTCATTTCTGATGGGCAGCTAGGGTAAACTTGTGTGCTGTGTGTGTGATCTGTGCTGTGAGTGAGCTAGCTTAGGATGTTTGCAGTCTTGTTGTTTGTAGCCAATTGCACATTTTTCAAAGGGAATCGTTTTTTGTCATTAAGTGTTTGAATATTACCATTAAAAGTCAAGAAGCATCTCTTTGAGATCACAATGAAATGTTCTGGAGTTTTAAACAACACAGGTGTTTTCTTTTTGGATGCACTTAGGCAAATAAAACTCTTGGCCCTTCAGGTAAATGTGCAATTCTACAAATCGTTTTCTTATTTTTTTATGTTGTCCAGTTTTGGCTACTACATTGTAACCAAACCACTTGCTGCTTAACATAGTAATGCTTGTATTATAATAACTATGCATTTCCAGATCCTGTCTTTTGCCTTTCGGACTTTAAGGACATAACGTTTCTTGTTTTTTTAACAGGCAAATTCCCTGCAAGTTAATGTAATGCATTTTAATCTGACTGATGGTTGATGGGGTGACGAAAGATTTGGATTCATGAAATGGAACCTCATACTGATATTTAATCTATTTGTATATATGTCAAATTATTTTGTTATTATTCAAATTATTATTTCATCAATGGCAAGCATTAAAATTATGGAACGCTTTTGAATGCGTCTTATTTCAAAGTTGAGATAGTATTAATAAAAACCCAGTAGATCTAAATCCCATGGATCCGTTACTGCGTAATGAATAGTGATTGGCTTTCTCCCTCTTGCCACGTGTTCCCACTCCTGCTCCCTGTGCTCCCAGGTCCGACATCCCTAGACAGATACGAGAAGACTCCAAGAGTGGGCATCGCCACAAATCCTGAATTTCCTCCCTTTGAGTGTCTTTGCTTACTCTGTTACGCAATTCCATGCATAGTTCACAATTCGAACGGTTTGTTGTCCAGACAATAAAACCTTGAACCCACAGCGTTGGTTGATGGTGGAACTAATTGTGGTGTGTACATATTCTGCATAAGTAGAACATGTACAGCAAGAGTGATTATGAACTTTAATGCATGAAGTGATGTGAAACTCTAAAAATGACAGAACCTATGTACGTATATTGGACTGGGGTGTGAATGAACCAGCCGTTGTGATTATCAGACTTCTGCTGTGAATCATTTGTACAATTAGGTTGTTAAAATGTCCCTTTTGATCACAGGAATTATGTATGGACCAGATTTTCAAATGGTTTGACATACTCTAATCGATGATAATGTTAATGGTGGCTAGTTGGTACTGCAAAAAATAATACTTTCCATCTTTCTCTCTTTCTAGTTAACCTTACTTGGGAGTGTGGTGCAACGTCAAGGTGGTGGGTGTGTCCTCCTAAAAAGCAAATGACTAATCATACAGTGCTCTATTTGCGTACCACTGCACCTTTTTATAAATACAATTCACTCTTCAACACAACCTCTCTGTCTTGCTTCTGCCTGAGAGCTGTAGTCCGTTAATTTCAAGTCATCATCATTATCACCATCACCAAAGCATGCCAGAAGTCTTTCATTCAACCACCAGTGGTCTTTGATTACCAGTGCCCTCTCTTCTGGGTCCATGGAAGCAAATGTATAGCTGATGCGGCGTCTACATGAGAACGACTTCAATTTGGGAGGCCTCATTACCTGGTTGTCTTCGTACAATAAAGCACTAATACCAAGAGGATTTAAAGCACTTACCTTCACACACTTCCCATAAGAACATTGTCGATAACAGGGAACAATGAAAATGCTAGGGGAGCATGCTGCTCTCCTTTGTCAACCGGTATACTTGTGGCCAAAGCAAAGACATTTATTATACTCAACAAATCATTCCAAGGAGTCTGGAGTGATGAACTGTTGAGCACTACATTCAAAGGATAGTAATGTAGTTTGCATCCTAGTAAATGGATGCCACTGAACATTCCATATCGGCTGGTTTCAGATTGAGGTTTTAGCCTTTTGTTACCCTAGTTGTCTTGTTCAAAACAATCACTATAGCTGGTTACCCTCTACGACACTATTTTCAGCTAGGTGAGTATGTGCTTGAGCCAGAGAAATGTGAAGGAGACTCTTGACTAAAGAACAATAATTCCGTGAATGGGCTTGCATTGCAAGTATTAACTGAATCTTCTAAAAATATATTAGAAATAGGCAGATATTTTGAGCCTAAATAGCAGCCCGACTTATTTTACTCCCCAAATGGCATCATAGGTGAGAGATATGTTTACGGCAACAAGCTGAATGCAGCGTTATGCTTTTCTAATCAGAGCCTAGTATCTTTTGTTGTTTGAATGTACTAGTATCCAGGCAATCTACATAAGCATTATATGACGTGGAAATGTTTGATCAATTCAAATCTACTTGGCAAAGGCCTTCTTCCTCACCACCAACCTTGACTTAAGTAAACCTGCATGCATTTTGCTCCTCACCAAGTGCTGTTGCCTATTATGCCTTTGGTTCACTTCTTCTAAAAGCAAGAATGTGCTTTTAAAAATTACTGAGAACAAGAGTGGGATTTAAAAGTTTACTAATTTCTTTGGTCAAAGAAAAACGCTTGCAATTGTATCCCGCAAGCTGAAGTAATGAACAATTATACCACGGCATAGTTTTGAATGTCTTTGTCATGATATTTTTGTATTAAAAGCAAAATTTTAGTTTTGGCACGTGGTGTGTATCTGACTCATAATGCAGGTGGAGAGTAAAAGTGTGTGCTGTGTGCTCTGTTACCCAAGAAGCATGTTTTATACATATATAAATGTACACAGTATATATTTTACATGACATATGATGCACATTGTATTATTTATACTGCCTTGTCCACTTTGTATTTCAGGACGGTACATCCAGATTGCATGTTTACTATTGCAGAAAACTGCTCTGAGAACAGCTGAACAATAAACACATGGATGTGCCTCTTGGTTCGGGTTATTTGGTTTTGAGTGTCCTAAGTATAAGGGTAATACATCTTTTGGCTTTCCCCATTAACCGAAGGGTCTTTCAAGGCAATATATGCACAACAAATCTTGTATAGTTAAAAAAAAAAATTTATTGCACAGCAGTAAATGCAATATATGTAGAGAAGTTAAGCCATGGATCCCTACTGGAACCTTTTGGTAGATCCGTTTGTTGTAACAAATACTAAATAGAATTTACTATAGTTGTCACAAGTAAGTTGGCAGTATAATATTTCCATAAAATGACAGATTTCAACATATCAAAGATTCCCCCTAAAAACGTACTGTACATTTGAAAAATGTATTTCACATAAAATAAACAGTTTTGGTCATTGGAATGTTTTAACAAATAATGTAAACAAATCATGAAAATAGAGTACAAAACAATATTCTCATTACACAAGTCACTCAAGGGATTGCTAGCTGTTTGTCATCCCTCAAAAAAAGTTGGTTGCTGGATTGGAATACTACTGTGGGCATTTGAGGTGACAACCACGTTGTCTGTTGTTGTACCTTCTCAGTCCTGCTTCTTGGAGCTGCTTCTTCTGTAGTACAACACTGTGAGCAACACCCACAGATTTAGCAGCGTCATGACAACAAATCGCACCAGAACTGCAACCAAGAGACAGAGAGATAAGACTTGTTAGCAGAGCACATCATAGGCAACCTACTTCATTTATTATACAAATCTAAAAATATAAGTCTTACAATTGGTTGACCACAAACGCTGATCAATATGTAGAATGTAGTAACAATTATCTGACATTTTAGAACAGGTTATGTGACATTTTGAACATTGAAATATACAAATATTGCTTTGATAAAAGGTAATCAAAGAAATCACGAAAACTTCCATAATTCAGAAAAAAATGATACTTTCTACCAATTATAATGCCCAGACCAAATTCATCTATATGGCCACTTAAACATAAAATGTGTATGGTTCAGCAACGCCATTTCACTGGGGGTGTGTTTTCTCTTACCCTGCATGTCTCCAGTTGTCACAGTGGTGGTGTAAATCCTCGCTAAAACAAATAAGTATACTTTTAATCGTACCATAAGGAAAGGGCTTAATTCCATTTAAATTTAATCAAGAACTTGTCGAATGTATATTTCAATACATTTTAGCAGTAAATATTTGAAATGTTTCTCCATGGCAAAATGTGCTAACAATAATTAGTAACAGCAACATACGGGTGTGGTTTTAATTATTTAAGTCATCTACCTTCAAAACCATGTGTCTATGCTTTTGCTTTCTTTATTAGAAGCCACTTAAAGCAACGTTTACTCACCTAGACAAGTGTAGGTGGCCATGGCCCAGGAGAGGGCACTTACTTGGCCTGAGTCCTTTGAATGCCACAGGCACTGCAGCTGGGCAAACTTGCTGCCAGCACTTATGAATGTGCACAGGCTCTGAGGAAAGAGAATGAACACATTTGAAGTAAGAGACAGTTCCCATGAATACGTCAAAGTCAAGAGTAGTCCCAGATTGATTTTCAGGTGTCTCATTTTGTTCTGTGTACACATTTGTATGAATGCAATCTTTTTAAATTCCCTCTAGGCCTATAAGCTTAGCAAACTGGCCTGCTCTCCATTTCATTAATTAACCAATAGATATGACATTTTAATTAGCACATAAACCGTATGAGCAGGAGTAAAAATAAAACATTAGAATTATTTTATTTTACTTGGTCTTTTTGTCAATCTTACCATAGCCAAGTCAATGATCCACTTCTGTACAGTAAGCAGCTGCCAACCCCCAACAAACCTAGGCAACACGCTAAGGCAATAACCTGTTATTCCATATCACCAAACACTTACATATTTGATTAAAAAACAATCCGAAAGTGACACAAAAATAACCCTCTGCCATTCACTTTGGATTGCTCGCCAATTTTACACTAAAACTACAAATATTACACGTAATATTGTATGTTAAGATAAAATACTAGTAGTTACATTTTCCATCAATGAGTAAATGAACACTCCTAATCACCATTTCCCAGTTTGGATCTATCAACATAAAAAAATATCAGTCAGTCACGTACAAATATTATATCTAAATATTAGTTATATTCCTGGAAGGATACACTACTGCATATAAAAGACTCTGCTGTAGGCTGCCATTGTAGTGCATTATCAATAGAAGAAGGATGACATCTAGGGGAAAAGAAAATCACAATCACAAAAACATCATTTTCATGGTTACCCAAAACTCTGAAAAGTTTGGGGACAAGTTGTTATCTGGAGAAGCTGGCAGTTTCAACATTATAGTTTTAATTTATAACTAAGAAATTGTAGCATGTTTTGTTGTCTATAAAACCAATGACTAATTGTGAGTTATAAGCCTACTAACAGTGATGTTTTCTTTTTGTTTTGTTTTAGAAAAGGTCCTACCTTGAGCAATAAGGATTGGATACTCCAGATATGTTGGGGGTGGGTAATCATAGTACATCTGATAGGTCACAAAGACAATGAACCTTTAAGAAAGAAGAGGATAACTAGGAATCAATTGTTGTGTATGTATGCAATAATATTTATGTCAAGTTGTGATCTTAAGATAATGGTCTAGGGGGCGGGGGGTAGCATCAATCGAGAACTGATTTGCTAAATGTGATTAATTAACTGTTACTTAACTATTGACACCTCCCGGAACCTCAACCTACGACCAATCACATTCAAACACAGCGATACTATCTGTACAGTTCCCAACACAACGTAGCTGGTCGTCACCAAGGCAAGACCAAAAATAATTTGTGGGACAGCTATTTTGCAACAAGTTAGGTTAAACTTAAATGAATTTCAGCTAGGAACTTGCACGTTTCAGGCAACTCAGCGGGCATATGCCGACTATTATGCCGTTGGCCTACTTCGAACGCTTACACTTTCGCATAAACGCATAAGCTACCCTACCCTGTTAACTCGAGGAGGAGACTGTTCAAGCTGACTCCGGTCGTTGATTTTGCTCGCATCAGAACAAAGATCTGCGGAAATTTTAGCACCATGCAAACGAACAACGTGCTGAAGTTGGCAATATTTAAGACTATGTCAGATTCCATAACTGAAGCGTTGTTGCCAAACAAATGTGAGGAGGTAAAGAAATCTCAGCAATCGACAACGTGTGTACGTTGTCAAAAAAATGTTGTCGCAACTCTTCACTTCCGCACAACTGTACCCGGTGGGCGTTATTATGGATCACGCGCTCGAATCACTGTGCAGGCGATATGATTTTGTATACCCGCCATCCCTTGACGTATTTCCAACCTTAACCTTACTGTTGTACGAAAAGCCTAAACTATAGCCTAACCTATGAATGGTTTCGCAGCCTGTCAATAAACACTGGCAAACATGGGCGCCTGGCCAATCCTTGCGCTTGAGGTCGTGTATTGCCTGGACAGAAAAGCGGTCGGCTAATAACGCATGAAGCAGTGATTTTCTGGAATCTATTGAAATTGCATGGCAGGACGAAACTCCACTGTCAATTAGTTCCTTATAGAGGAGTGTTGCCGAAACACCTGCATTGCCCTGAGAAAAAAAATCCTTTTGGAGTAGAACCTATCACTTTTTTGTGTATGTTCTTGTTCAATTCTAATAGAGGGACTACACATGTCCTTTATTTATTACAACTTTTATTTATTTTCAAATCCAGTGTTCTGGAGGGCAAATCCAAATCAATAAAAAAATTAAATAACATTATTGGACCCATCAAAACCTTTTAAAACAATGGCTGGCACTAGTAGGGGATCAAATCTGGATCTTGCTTGCACTTGTGACGGCTTCCAGTCCACAGCAAAAGGTTGTCCATTTTAATCAGTTCTCTTGCAAAAGGAGTGGACAGACGGCTTCCAACTATTTGGTTGGCAGTGTTGGGTAGATCATAAACAGGATCATGGCTTGACGAAGGGCTCACTTGCTTAAGCTGACCCTAAAAGCAAATGAAGAACAAACTAAATTAGAAAGGCTGTTTCCTATAGAACACAACAGCATAATTTGCCTACATCAGGCTATCAAATAGAATATTACTTAAATTCCAAAGCTACTCTAAAAAACGCTTGTGTGTGTGTGTGTGTGTGTGTGTGTGTGTATTAACACACAGTGTACCTTACCAGATAGTCATAGTTTTTTAGAAAGCTCCAATTCCTTTCCCTGTGTGGAAGCAAAGCAAAAGACACAAATTTAAACAAAGTGGGGGGTTGTTAGACAGTATCAATTGTAACACAATTCGTCCAACCAAGATCAAGACAGTCACAGGCAAGTGCACAGATAGACCTCCAAGGGGGCTTGAGCCCCTGAACTTTTGCCCTCCATTAGAGGGGTGCCCTTTATCGAACGTAGATGTTGTTTTTTTGTTTGTTTGTTTGTTTTCACAAATCAAAAAATTCCAGTTTGCGCACAGCCTGCCCTGACGAACCGATATGAGTGAATCAAAATATCAGATCAGGAGATTGGTGCCCCTGGCGATGCCCTGTATGGTTACCCTTCCTCCCTCCTTGTAATTTGTGGCTGCGGCGAGCACTGACGCCTTGGTGAAAGAAGGCAGGCACGCGAAATAGTACGCAGACACAATACGCATGCACTCGACAGTCGTGAGTGATGAGTTAATAAGACAGACATCAGGTATGTGGCCAAACAAAGTATAAATATACTGTTCATTTTCGTTTTATACTTTAGGAACTTGTTTGACAAGTATATCGCACCACAGCAGTTTTAATGTTGTCTTATGGTGCTGTATCAAATGTAATCAATTATTATTAGTATTATTATTGTCTTTAGCTAACGTTAGTTCTCTCTCTCTTTCTCCCTCTCTCTGACTCGTGAATGTTAACTGTAAAAAAAATATCTTAAATCAATCAAAAGAAATTAAGTTGTGTTTAACACCTTATCTGAGGCTTATGTGCAATGTTATGATATGTGAATTATATTAAACTAATTTGGCACATAGTAATCTTAGCCATACAATATCAGCATCTTCTTATTGCCCATTATTACTGAATCAATTATGCCTAATGCCTTTATAGAGAAGGTGGTAAGAGGAATATGGAGAGGCAGCCATGCTGCCAGAGGAAGTGCATCTTTGTCAGCAGTAGCTACAGAGCTTCTGCAAGGGAGTGTCAGTCAGGGGGCTAGGTAAGAGTTGGGCTAGTTAACATGTGAGGAGAATTTACTGAAATACACTTAATTTCTTTGCATTTATCATTAATTGTCATGTAGCAGTGTTTGAACCAACCTCAGTCATGGGTTTATTTTTAAATACATACATTTTAATATACCTTTAACACTGTCACAAAAGTAGTCATTCAAGGCATACATTTATTTAATTAGTAACAAAAATCGACAGCGTGCCCTTTTTTGAATTTGGGCCCCTGCCCGTCAAACATCCTCTGC
The DNA here is from genome assembly GCA_036023535.2 of Galaxias brevipinnis. NCBI lineage: Eukaryota > Metazoa > Chordata > Actinopteri > Galaxiiformes > Galaxiidae > Galaxias > Galaxias brevipinnis. The sequence continues at coordinate 1,882 of JAVQIZ010174595.1, read as the reverse complement.
ACGTGCCTGAAGACGGATTTTAGGTAATGAAGTTGGCACTGCTTTTAGTACATATTCATACAAACACATGAACAGATTAACTTTATTGTTGGTGAGCAAGAGCTTTACATGAGTAGGCCTACTTTATTTGTACTTCCATTTCATAAGATGTGTAACATACAAAAGTAAGAGTGTTGCACTTAACCCCACATCCCCCCTATAATCTACATGAAACAGAATTTGGAGCTGCGAAAAGATGATTCTGGTCCAACAGCCTACATACAATTAACCAGCCTTGGTGGGCGGCTCGCAGACTTCCTAATGTGAACTGGTAGGTTATCGACTTATGACTTCCAACACGAGGGTTTAATAAAGGATCGACTAAGCGCAGAAAAGTAGATCTTACCATTCTTTAACTCCTCTCATTTCTGTACGCACAATTTCTCTCCACACTTCATCCCGTTTAGCTGGATCGTATGGTTGTCGCTCAGCCGAACTATTAGTGTCTTCTTGGACGCGCGTTTTCCGTTGCGGTTTTTGCAAGCCTTCTTTCTCAGATTGTACATTTAAAATTACATGGTTACGTTCGGGTAAACGGTAGCCAGCCGAGGTTGCACGTTTCGAGTCAAAAGACATGTTCTCATGTGTGGCTTGAATGACCTGCATATGCGTATAGGCAACTAGACGCTAGACAAGTAAAATCACGACGAAGTGTAACCCATCAAACGCTCCATTTGTGTTTGCGTCTCCCCAGGATACCGCTGTGATTCAGTTCAGTTGTCTAAACTAGATGGCAGTAGGCTACACGAAGCAATTGTCTCGGAAACAAAGGCGAAAGTACAGATAATGTCCAGCCTTTTGTTCAGTGTTTTGTTTTAATCAGTTGATTAATTCCTCGAAATGGGTGCCATTTTGGGGATGACATTTTTTAACTAATTCACCTCAAGCTACAACTTTCTAAATTGTATCATCCAAGAAACCATATTTTCCCACCTCATACCCATCAGGCTTATAAACCAATATTGTTCCATCTCGTCATGGACAGAGGACCGATTTTATAACACAATCATAATCCAGTAATTCCTGGATTATATGAGAAAATTTGATGTTTTTCTATTATAAATAGGCTGTCTAATTTACTGAACCTACTGGCTTAATTAATCAATATTTAATATAAAGAAAACGTTAACAGGATGTTCTTACATTCAGATTGTCTCTTGGAGTGAATGTTGCCTAACTGGAGAGTTTAACAGTCTTGTCTTTGCACTCTCCAATATGCAGCTCATTCGCCATACATGTATGTCTTCCTTGTTGGAGGTGTCATGTAATTTACGTGAACTTCTCAAGATCTGAGGACTCAGTAAGGCTCAAACGGTGTCTTGTTCGGCAAGAAATCCAAGTTTTTCATGTACAGGTGTTGCGCTTGGATAGAGTGGGCTGCACAACCCAAAATGGTTGACGCTGACAAAACAAGGAGTATGATATTATATTACAATCTTCAGTAATTCATGTCTAAGATTTTTTTATGGTGTCAACCAGAAACCTTTTTTGCTTCTTCCCTTTGTGCCTGGTAATTGTTTTCAACCAGTTGTACTTCGACTCACATCGCTTTGTGTGAATAAGGATTTCACTGGTTGTCAAAGCAGTTATGAGTCTGTTAGCTGGAACATTATTTAATGTGCAGATATTGTAACTCCTGTTGCGCCATGAGATCACAGGTTGTCCAGATTCTAGGATAGCCGCTGCTCATATGCGTACCCAATAGGGGAAAATTATGCGGAACCGGTGTCGTGACCAATTCAGTTCCCCCTCTGATTCCTGTTCCCCCTAGCGGAGCTGTGCTAAGATTTCTGCTATCAGTGGAAATCGCGCGTACTTTATAAATCACCGAATCAATACGTGT
>JAVQIZ010174585.1:0-13147 GCA_036023535.2 Galaxias brevipinnis | reverse complement strand
ACGTATGGACAATACGGTCGAGGCAGTATACGATACAATCAAATCAGTAAATTATTGCACCGAAAGGAGTGGACTTGTTACACATGTATTGTTGGAGTGCAGATGCTAATTACAATGATGAATAAATAAATATATAAATAAGGTGCGGTGTGAGGTAGAATAGGATTTAAAGGATGTAAACATGCACTAAATTAAGCAAACGCATGTGGTCGTCAGTTCCTAAGATTATCTGGCAGTGTTCAGCTCTCGTGTGGCACTGGGGTAGAAGCTGTTCTTGAGTCTATTAGTTCTTGATGTGATGGACCTGTACCGTCTACCCGAGGGCAGCAGTACGAACAAGTGGTGTCCAGGGTGGGAGGGGTCTTTTACTTTGTTGGCTGCTCTGTTGAGGCAGTGGGCAGTGGGCAGTGTAAAGTTCTTGTAGAGAAGGCAGTGGGCAGCCAAGATTTTCTGAGCAGAGTGGATGACCCTCTGGAGGGCTTTCTTGTCTACTGCCGAGCTGCTAGTGTACCATGTCAGCATACTCTCGATGGAACTACGGTAGAACGACACTATCAGCTGCTCTTGCAGGTTGTTCTTCCTGAGGATTCTCAGAAAGTAGAGTCTCAGCTGTGCCTTTTTGACTGCTGCTGTGGTGTTTGTGGTCCAGGAGAGGTCCTCAGTGATGTGCGTGCCTAGGAACCTGAAGGCTGGGACCCTTTCCACACAGACCCTGTTGATGTGCAGTGGTGTATGCGCCGTAATGTGTTTCCGGAAGTCTATTGTAAGTTATTTTGTTTTGGACGGGTTCAGGGCCAGATTATTTTCCTCACACCACCCAGTCAGTTTTTGGGCTTCATCCCTGTAGGCTGTCTCATCATCTCATGAGATGAGTCCAACCACAGTTGTGTCGTCCGCAAACTTGCTGATGGTGTTGGTAGGATGTTTGGGGGTGCAGTCGTTGGAGTAGAGTGCATAGAGAAGGGAGCTCAACACACATCCCTGTGGGGCACCAGTGCTGAGTGTGAGGGTGGAGGAGGAGTGGGGGCCTAATCTAACCACCTGGGGGTGATTGGTCAGGAAGTCTTTGATCCAGTGACTGATAGGTTGGGAGAGTCCTAAGTCAGACAGTTTGGAGACCAGTCTATCCGGGATGACAGTATTGAATGCCGAGCTGTAGTCTATAAAGAGCATCCTCACGTAACTGCCCTGCTGTTCGAGGTGGAGCAGTGCGGTGTGTAGGGCTGTAATAACAGCATCCTCAGTAGACCTATTTGATCTGTAGGCAAACTGGTGTGGGTCGAAGGTGGCCGGGAGACAGGCTTTGATGTACTGTTAGACCAGCTTCTCATAGCACTTCATGATGACTGGGGTTAGTGCAACTGGACGGTAGTCGTTGAGGCTGCTGATGACTGGTTTATTTGGCAGTGGGATTATTATTGCAGATTTCAGGCAGGGTGGGAGGACAGCTTGTGACAGAGACAGGTCGAAGAGCTTTGTGAAGACCACCGAAAGCTGGTCTGCACATTCTCTCAGCACCCTTCCTGTTATTCCATCCGGGCCTGCAGCATTTCATGGGTTGACAGCCCTGAACAAGCCTCACCTCATGCTCCTGTACCGTGAGCGTGTGGCTGTTGGAGGTGGATGTGGATGGTGTGACTGTCTCTGCTGGCTCTGCTGTTCTCACCTCGAAGTGGGCAAAGAAGCAATTAAGCTCCTCAGCCCAGGATGCATTTGCATTGACGGCCTTTTGGTTGATGGCTTTGTTGTTGGTGAGGTGAAGGACACCCTGCCATAGTTGTCGTGGGTCGTTGTGGTTAAAGTGGTCCTCAATCTCTTTTTATACTCCACTTTTGCACCTTTGATGGCTCTCTGAAGGTTGGCTCTAGCCACACTGTAGAGGGCTTTATCCTTAGACCTAAAGGCAGCGTTGCAAGCCTTTAAGAGAGTTCTGACCTCCTTTGTCATCCAGAGTTTCTGACTGGAGTGCACCCGCGTTTGTCGACAGTGACATTGTCAGCACAGTTCTTAATGTAACAGAGTACTGTTGATGTGTACTCCTCCAGATCCTGGTCTTCAAAAATATCCCAGATAGTCCTCTCAAAGCAATTCTGAAGCTGCGAGGAGGCTCCTTCAGGCCATGTTTTAACAGTTTTGATGATGGGGGGAGCTTTTCTTCTTAGGGGGTTGTATGCTGGGGTTAGGAGTATGGATAGGTGGTCTGACTGTCCCAGGGGAGGTAGTGATGTTGTCCTGTAGCCAGTCTTGATATTTAAATAGGCCTTGTCCAAGGTGTTTTTCCCCCTGGTTGCACATTTGTTGTGTTGATGGAATTTCGGGAGAACTGCTTTTAAGTCTGCATGGTTGAAATCCCCAGCTATGATGTGGACAGCCTCAGGGAAGATGTTCTGTTGAGAGTTTATGGTGTTTAGCAGGTAGCCTTGAGCTGTTTTAGCGTTAGTGTCCGGTGGAATGTAAACAGTTGTAACAATTACAGCGGTAAATTCCCGGGGAAGGTAAAAAGGCCTGCATTTGATCATCATGTACTCCAGATCAGGAGATTAATGGCTGCCTGCGATGATGGTGTTGGTACACCAGTTATTGTGTACATAAATGCAAAGCCCACGACCTTTGGTTTTACCGGAGTCTTTGTTTCTGTCCCAGAGGAACACTGTGTGGCCTGCTAGCTCTATGGCGGCGTCGGGTATGAACGAGTTTAGCCACGTCTCTGTTATTAGCAGAATGCAGCAGTCTTTTATGAGGTTGTTTGTGGCAAATAGTGGGTGTAATTTGTCCATTTTGTTGGTGGTAGATCTGGCATTGGTGAGATAGACGCTGGGAAGAGATGGTTTTTGTGGATGTTTTTTTAGCCGAGCAAGTAGACCCGACCGGCATCCACGCTTTTGCTTCCTATTTCTCCTCCGCCTTCGTCTCTTGCCAGAGCCAATAACAATCCACGGAGAGCCCAGTGTTCTGGCGATCTCCTCCGGTATGCTGTGTGACTGCAGAAATATGCTTGTGATTGCTTAGTTGCTTCGTAGTCCAATATTTAAAATATCCAGTTGACGGTAGCTGGGATTAGCCCAACTAAACGTAACATTAACAAGCACATACACAACAAAAACACACTTAATAAGCACCAAACTGGAGAGCATAGAGCCGCTGTGTCTAAGCACACCGTCAAAGAATAGCTTTCAAAGTACTAAAACAGTACTAAAAATGTTTTTTTAAACATTGCCTATTATTGTTGCATCTTACTGTAGGCCTATGTCTGAGTATGAACATTGGTGGGGGTATTTAAACTTTCTAGTTGTGACGGAATGCAATAGCCTAACTAGCCTAGCTAGCTAGCAGAACGTTTAAGATAGCCGATTTCATTTTATGTTCAACGACTAATCTTAGCTGACATCACATAACACAAATTTACAAAAGAAAATTCTACATTGCTAAGTAGTTTAATAACTGGTTCGCGTACCAAAGTTTCAGTTGATTTTCCTTTAGGCCTACTTACTGTTCACCGTGACGTCAGCATTTCAGGCCGTTGTACCATTCCTACATTAAATGCTTGTTGAACTTTACATAAGGATCTTGAGTTGTGTTGTTTTCCTTTTTCAATGTTGTGCTTTAAAGCAGGATTTCACCCTACCCTTTCACCTAATGTTTCTGTTCAAATGTTAGTTTTTTACAATTGCTAACAAGCTTTTCTCAACATACTTTTTCAAAACGCTTAACACAGCAACACACCTAGCCTACATCACAGTTAGCCAAAAACCACATTTTGTTAATTACAGACTATACATTTCAAAATGCAAAATAACTGCACTCTGTCAAAACACAGCAAACCAGACTCAATATCAAATAATTTTGTCTAAACACTAGCACGTTTTCTATCAAAGAGAAACATATAGTCAATCATAACACAACTTTCAAAATACACAACATTTGATGGCATTACAAAAACCTTTAAGTTTCAGTTCTACCTTCATACAGTAGACAGTATGAATTTCTTTTTGAAGTTTATTATAATTCAGATTCCTTTTACTGTGAACCCCTCCACATGCTTGAAGTGTCGAATGTTTTTGGCACATACTAACAGTGAATGAGTCATCTATACTTCATAGAATGTATGCCTACAGTGAAAAAAGTGACAAATTTGCAACTGTAAGAACTTTATTTCCAACATGAAATTGCTGCCAGTGAAAAACAAAAAAGTTCTTGAGAGGAACAAAAATGCAGATTATGTACAATCCACACATGTATTTGCATTGAGACTGGTGGCCTAAAGTTACTGAGAGACGAAACAACTGTAATTATAGCAGTGTGAAATGCATTACTTATGTTATGGCCTTAAGTATTTAAGTGGGCCCAGGTGTGGATAACAAACTGTATAACCAAAAAGAGAACTAGACAAAACATAGACGGACACTGAGTCAAATGAAAGTGCTCCAAAGGAGTCTTACTGAAGAAAACCGATAGCAAGTCTTTACAGTGTGATGTTTGGCAACGAATGAACACAGTGCAACAAAACAAGTGAACTTAAATAGCCTGCAGGGCCAACAGGTGAAATGAATAAAGAAACTAATTGGTCCTAATGCCCCGTTGTCCTCTGCTGCCTGTGGATCCACCAGCTTGAGCAGTGTGGCCCTGACAGGACCCCCTTCCCGTGGAGCCGCTCCGGACGCGACCCCCTTGCTGCTCTGGTCTGTGAAGAAAGTCAGAGATTAGACTTGTCCAGGATCTGAGCTGCGGGTTCCCAGGACCGCTCCATGGCACCGTACCCCTCCCAGTCCACCAGGTACTGCTGGCGACCCCGGACAAGGCGAGAGTCCAGCATGCGTCTGACGGTGTATGCCAGACCACCATTGACGATCCGGGCGCCGGGGCAGGACCTGGAGGGGGGCATAGAGAACTAGTTACGACAGGCTTCAGACAGGAAACATGGAATACAGGGTGTTTCTTAAGTGAGCCAGGCAGCCATAGCCGCAAAGCCACTCGGTTGATCCTTCTTACAATCTGGTAAGGCCCAATATATCTCTGGTGGAGTTTAGCAGAGCCCCCCCTAAGCCATCCATGTCCAACCCGGAAGAGACGTGTCTCCCTACGATGCCGGTTGGCCTGCTGCTCAGTTCTCCATCTGGCCAGTAGGAGACTGCATGGTGCTGACTTCCAAGCACTGCGACACCTTGTGACAAAGGCCTCCGCAGAGGGAACCCCCAGCTCTTCCTCCTGCTCCAGCAACACGGGGGCTGGGAACCCGAACTGGCACTCAACAGGGGACATACCAAGGGCCGAGTGCCACAGGGTCTTGTGGGCAAACTCGGCCCACAGCAGCTTCCGACTCCAGGTGGAAGGCTGGTCTCCAGGTCCTGGTTGACCCTCTCCATCTGCCCGTTGGACTGGGGGTGATAAGTGGAAGACAAGCTAACTGTGGAGCCAAGCAGATGGCAGAAGGCCCTCCAGAACCTGAAGGTGAACTGGGGTCCCCGATTACTCACCACATCCACCGAGAGGCCATGTAACCGAAAGACATGGTGGAGAACCAGTCGGGCAGTCTCTGGAGCAGACGGGATTTTCTGGAGAGGGACTAAGTGAGCCACTTTGGAAAAGTGATCCACTAAGACCAGGATTGTAGTGTGCCCCTGGGACTCAGGCAGCACAGTGATGAAATCCATTGAAACGTGGGACCATGGTTGTCGGGGGACCAGCAGTGGCAGAAGCAGACCCACTGGTTTGGAAGTGGAGTGTTTGTTACAGGCTCAGGTGGCACAGGCCGCCACGTATTCCTCCACACTACGCTTGATGTTGGCCACCGGAAACGGGCGCTGCACAAAGTCCAGTGTCCGGATCCGACCAGGGTGACATGTCAGATGGGAGGCGTGAGCCCAGGTGAATACCTTCTGATGCAAGCGTGGTGGTGCAAACATCCTCCTATTGGGGCCTCTATATCCCAGCTGGACCGGCAAACCCTCACTATTCCCCACTGGACTGGGTCGACAATCCTGGAGGTAGGAACAATGACATCACTTACAGCTGGAAGGTCAGCGTGACACTGGAGACGGGACAGGGCGTCAGCCTTTTCATTCTTCGAGCCTGGCCGGAATGTTATCAGCAGGTCAAACCGCTCAAAGAACAGCACCCATCGTGCCTGTCTGGAGTTCAGCCATTTGGTGGTCCAGATAAATTCAAAGTTCTTGTGGTCAGTCTAAATCACCACCGGATGATTTGCACTTTTGAGCCAGTGCCTCCACTCCTCTAGCGCCAATTTTACTGCCAGCAGTTCTCTAACCCCTATGCAGTAATTACGTTCTGCTGGGGTGAGACAACGAGAAAAGAAAGTGCAGGGATGTAGTTTGCCATCAGGAGAGCCATGCTGAGAGAGCACTGCCCCCACACCCACTTTGGAGGGGTCCACCTTCACCACGAAGGCCAATGCAGGGTCCAGAAGCTGCAGGATGACAGCGGAGGTGAACTGTTGCTTGAGTGCCTCAAACGCGTGCAGAGCGATGGATGACAGGATGAAGTGCTGTTTGGACTACCGGGTGAGCTCCGTTAAGGGAAGGGCTAGAGAGCCAAAATCCCAAATGAAACGCCGGTAAAAGTTGGAAGCCCAGAAACCACTGGACCTCCTTGACGAAAGTCGGTGCCAGCCAGTGCTGGATGGCGCATACTTTGGAGTCCCCTATGATTAGCCTTCCCTCCGCAATGACATAGCCCAGGAAAGACACCTGCTTGGTGCGGAAGGAGTATTTCTCGGCTTTAACGTACAGGCGTGGAAGTGGGTTGCGTTTTTTAACAGTGACCTTGTTGAGCCCCCGGTAGTCCACACAGGGGCGTAGATCTCCCAGCTTCTTAGCCTCTAAGAAAAACCCTGCACTGAATGGAGATGTAGAAGGGCAGATGAAACCAGCTGCCAAGGCCTCAACGATGTATTCCTCCATGGTGCGATGTGCAGGAGCAGAGAGAGCAAAGGTGCGCCCATAGTGTAGCATGGTTCCGGGAAGCAGTTCAATGGCACAGTCAAAGTCCCTGTGAGGTAGGTAGCACCAGGCTGGGTGCCTTGTTGAAAACCGCCTCCAGGTCATGTTATGCTGGAGGCACCAAGAAAAGGTCAGAGGGAGGCACCCACACATCAAGAGGAGACTGGGCCAGGAGACATGAAGACTGGCAGTGTTCGCCTTAGGCCAGGAGGGTACCAGTAGTCCAACAGACGCATGCATTGTGGAGGGAGAGCCAGGGGTTGCCAAGAATGATGGGAAAACTAGGAGATGTGATGGCATACAATTGGATGGTTTTCTAGTGGTTCTGGACAGCATGGAGCTGGAGCGATGCTGTGACGACGCCTCCTGTCCCCATCTAGTGCGGTGACAGGAAGAGGCCTGTCCAGTTTCCACAAGGTAATACCGTGCTGTCGTGCCCAGGCCTCGTCCACAAAATCACCCGTTGCCCCTGAATCTACAAAGGCAGAGACAGAATGCTTGAAACCATGAAGAATTGATGGCAAAAATTACACAAGTACTCACCAACCCTCCGCCTATGGCCGGTGAGCGTTGGACTTTTCCGATAGATGAGGGCAGCGACTCCTGAAGTGATCCAGCTTCCCACAATACAGACATCATCGCTCCCGCATCCTTCTCTCCCCTCTTCTCGCCTGACAGACGTGCATGACTCAACTTTATGGGTTCCACGGTGGAAGACAGAATGGCGCCTTCTCTCTGAAGTGAGCCTTTCATTGGTTGTAAGTGAGAAAAACTTATTTGACTCGCGGCGAACCCCTTCCAGCTGGAGCTTGCGTTGTCGGTGCCTCTCCTGGAGGCACTTGCCTATTTGCATGGCTAGGTCGATGAGAGTGTCCAGGCCAACCATGGCGTCCCTTGCCGCCAGCTCATCTTTGATGGATTCCAACAACCCTTCCTGGAATTCCGGTAGCAAGGCTCCTACCATGTAACCTGCTACACTGCACATTCCTTGGCGTAGCTGAAGTAGCAGAGTTGCGGCCTCGTGCCCACTGACCTGATGGTCAAAGGTCTGTCAAAATTCTTCCATGAAACGAGTTGAGTCGCGGTGGCCCATGGGAGCGCCCTCCCCGTGAGGACCGCCATCATATAAGACTCCCGGGAGAACTCCTCATGGAATGACGTGGCTGATAGCAAAAAACATTAGCACACTGCATCAAAAATACTTCAGAGAGGCAACGGCTTGCACTGATCGCTGTAGCTCGGACTGAGCTGTAGACAGCTGCTTCAGAGCCTGGGAGATCTCCTGTAGCTGGGTAGCAATAGAGATCATGTCCTCTCTCTGCTGACCCATCGCGACGCTCTGCTGATGGACAGTTTGTTGATCCCGGATATCCACTTTGTTGGTTCATTCATTCTGTTATGGCCTATGGTGCAGATAACAAGCTGTATAACCAAGGAGAACTAGACAAAACAGAGACGGACACGGAGTCAAACGAAAGTGCTCCAAAGGAGTCTTAAAGTAATTTACTGAAGAAAACCGATGCAAGTCTTTACAGTGTGATGTTTAGCAACGAATGAACGCAGTGCAGCAAAACAAATGAACTTAAATAACCAGCAGGGCCAACTGGTGAAATGAATAAACATAATAAACAAATTGTCAGTTTTCTTCTGGGTCCTAGTGCCCCGTTGTCCTCTGCTGCCTGAGCAGTCTGGCCCTGACAACTTATCCGCAACGTAGTGTGTTGAAAGCTCTGGATAATGGAGTTGACTGTCTAATATAACAGTAAGCTGGACTTTTTCACAAGCCTCTCTCAGTGATATACCATGGTTTACTGTACATGGTCTATGATTGTGGCTCTTATAGTATTACATCAGGGACAACAGCTCTTACTATCCATTGACACCACCACACATTCTTACTCCTTTCCCCTATCTCTCCTTCTCCATTGTCCTTTTCCACCTTCTCTTCTGCCTGGTCCAGCTACTCCTCTCCCTGGTCCTCTCCCTCATCCCACTATTCCTCTCCCTTGTCCAGACATTATTTTTCCATCATCTTTCCTTTGTGTTGTTCTGTATCCACGTTGAACAAAATCAGTCCAAAAAGTCCCCTTTTTACTATGTATGTCCATGTCATTGAAATTACTTTAGCAACCTGGCTATGTATTTTATTGACATTTGGACTCAGATATGGTTGGTTTACCTTACACAACTTACAGTAAGTCAGCGATTTTCCAGTGTTTCAATGATATGTTCATAAAAAAATTCTTATCAGATGTTTCATTATAGCTTTTGAGCTGCTGTTGTTACAGAAGTACAGGATTTATACTGTATTGAAGGTTTTGAACATTATGCTTTAATTTCTGGCATGCTGTGTGAAAGCATTTTTAAATAAAAAAAAGAAAGATCCATCATTTTGGTATTGGATAAACTTGTATGTAAAGAATATATTAAGCATTTTAGAAACGTGTTAATTTATTGTATATTGTGTGAAAACATGGATTGTGTTAATGGTATAGTCCACAAAGATGGATGTTTGCTTATTTTGTTTAGAGTTTTGAAAATGTGACAACAGATTGGACAAAAGCATGTTAGCAATTGTAAAGAACTGTAATTACAGAACATCTCTGCCTTAAATAATAAAATAATGTCAAGCGAGAGGATTTTAAGAGCATTATTTTCATTTTTTATTTTGGCCATTCACAGTATTATATCACTAACTTGTAGGAAATGGGGCGTGTCTAAGATTGGTTGACTTTGCTTTGGCGTCAGGTTGTAAACTAACAGTTAGCTAGCTGTGACAGTAATGCACAGGGATCTGGAGAACATAATGGACAGCCTCCATGCTGTTGTTGTTGTAGTCTTTTAGAAAAATAACAGGAGGAGAATGTCTATCTGCTAATGTAGACTAGCAGTAGGCTAACATTAGACACATTGTTGAAACATGTCAAATGGCTCCTTAAGAAGAGGACAAACATATCTGTTCCCATGTAGGTTTATACAGCAACCGTGATTGTAGAGATTCTTCACGGAATGCAAAACTGGAAAGGTGCATTCATTTTTAGGATTGAAAATCCAAACAATACACCCACTGACATAATTTGGTGTGCTTTCTCAGAATGCGCTTTATCAGTGATATAGATCAATATAGAACAACACTATTATGAAACTTATCTCACTTGTACAGTTGTTTATAATAAAAGAATAATACATTTGTTGTTCCATTGGGGTTAAATTATCCGTTAACTTGGTATCACTGAAGAGGCACAGCTGATTTGCAACTGCCCAGTTTTTCAATCAGCTCTACAAAATACAAAACTGAAGGAACAAACGATGGGTGGAGATTTCGTGCGAAAGGGGAACTGAGTGTATCAAAGAAAAAGCTGTCTGACTTTCCTGTAAACATCTGTAGGCTATATTCGTCCAACTTTGCAGTTATCTACAAGCTAAACCATCACTAATTAGGAGGCGGCTGGTACAGATGGTCTACTCATGTAATTGTTAGTTTTATTATGTGATTGCGTCATGCAATCACATACTGTTACCGCAAAGTCATGTTATTATTATTAGGCTTATTTTTGGTGCCTTAACTATGCCCGCAGTTTTGACCCATACGATTCCATTCCAGTTCCCACGTCTTGGGTATTGCAGTCCAGTGCGCGTGTATACAGCTAAATGAGCGGTTAACGTGTTATATTATTTATTATTATTTTCAGTTGGTGGTTTTGATTGGGAGAGAGTTTTCAAGGTCATATACCGCCATCTAGCGTTGATGTTATGTATTTGCATGTTGTTACGTTTGTAGGCCTACCTACTGTCTTGGTTATTACGCCGAACACCAGTTGTAAACTGCATCAGTGACTCCATCTCGTTATTTGACATGATCGAAATAAATAACAAAACAACAGTTCAGGTCATCTGCACGAATGCGCCTGTGAGTATAGGACGGCACTGTATCACTTTGCTAGTTTCCAGTTGCCATTAGCACTAGCCATGGATACACGCTTCTGCAATGAAGGACATCATTGGAGACTGGAGCACAAACTGGGAAATTCACGGTTAGGAGTAGGACATTTTTGACAATATGTGGATGGCTCTTCACAAGCCTCACGATGAGGAAAATAAAAGTACTGCCTTCATTAGGGCAATCAGGTTGGTCTACAAGCCTTTGCGTTGGTGACAATTTGTTTACTGTAACTTGCGGTGTAAGAATTTGAGAATAGCACACTGCTGAAGTCTGATAAACAAGCATTTACACTGAAGACAGCACTGGTGTTGATTTAATGTTGCAGGGCTGTACATTGGGACAGTTTTGATTGCATGCTACCTAAAATGATCAGGTGCGATTAGAAGAGATATAGTGTAGTGGGTTGCGCTGGTATCCATTCATTAAAACAAAGTTACAAAGTGAAAGTGGTTTTTGTGCCAGTGTTGTTAGTAATATAGTCTAATATTTGCATGCAGCGCGTATCCATGCAACAGGGCCCCGTCACATATACCAAATATGTTAAGCCTTTTAACCAGTCACCCACTTATAAATTCGTTAGCCAACTAACGTTTGCCATGACTACAAGTTTTAAGAGAAGAATATATTTTAGATAGACATTGTGTACTTGTTTACGTTATGTAACCTATTCTATATTTATGGCGTACCCCGAATGCAGAAAAGACAGTTGGTTCCACATAGCTGTAGAACGCTAGCGCGAACCCATAAGAAATTTATTGAAAAGAATGTTTGTTCAGCCTGTTGAGTTGCTACAGTGAAGCTTGCGTTCCCAAATCACGGCACCGACTGCATCACCCTGTTCATTTTAATATGACTTGGCGATTAATATTATGTGAAACAAACGATACGTTAATTCTTGTAGTGAACATGTGTGCCTTCAGCTGATTAAATTTGTCTACTGATAGGTAAACGAGAAGTTAAGAGTTCTTAAGAGTTTTGTTTGCTTGCTTACTCGATTTCAGTCATTTTAAAATTCAATTCAAAGCCCCTGGTATACACTGTAAAAGTTTAATTAAAATCTGAAGCCAGTTTTCGACATTTGAGGTAAAAAAAAATGTAAAAGAGCGTTTTCTAAAATACCATTGGAACCAATAGGATTTTCCCAACGTTCTGCAAGTAAAAAATGATAAGTCATTGTAAAAGGCGTAGAGAGGTCAAAATTCAGGGCAACTAGATTTCACGGGTCTCAAAATTAAGCTGAGGATGTTTGGAAATGTGTTACTTGCATTTGGGGAAAATCCAAAGGTAAAACATTTTACGAGAATCACCCTTTTGTATGGGCTGGTCTGGTCTTCCCTATATAGTATAGCATAGTCAAGATTACAGCAGCTAGCAGGAGTGCCTCGTAAACGTTAGCTGCAGTGGCGTCGCTTTCACAGGACGAGTGAAAGTAATATTGTAATGTTGACATAAATAAATACTTGACTAAATAACTTAATAATGATGTAGCTTTTAATGCACGAGGACGTAGGGGAGACTGCAACAGTTTTTGCATTTCTCTGTTACTCTGAGACCAATTGACATAGAACATATGAATATAGGAAACGTATATCTGTCTTCTAATTACCCACACAATTTAAAGATGACTACATATTACATAGTTCACAATATTTATATGAATGGAACAAGTCAGATGTTGCGACTGGCCCCAAGTGGGCGTTTACACTTGTGTTCAGTTCAGAGCAGTCCACCAACACACGAGGACGTGTTAGTGCTGCAGCGATTATTTTAGGGGCTGGCCACCCGCACTGCCTGGTCGCTGATGGTGGAAACGCAATCACATCCGCACTTTCTCGTGGAAATGCATTTCTAGTTATGTGATGCATCGTCAGATGCAGCACATACTGTTACCGGAAAGTCCTATTATTATTATGTGATGCATCGTCAGATGCAGCACATACTGTTACCGGAAAGTCATATTATTATTATTATTATTATTATTATTATTATTATGCCTGTTTTTGCCCGCCTATCTAGTTCCGCAATTTTGACCCAATTGATTCCATTCCAGTGCCCTCATGTCTTGGGTATTGCAGTCCGTTGAACCAACATCTAGCTAACTGATCGGTTGACGTTTCATATTTTTTATTATTATTTTTAATCGGTTTTTGGCCCCATTGAAATGAATGGGGAAAGAGTTTTCACGGTCTTTTGCCGCCATCTAGCGTCGATGTTATATAATTGCAAATTGTTATGTTAAGCTATAGGC